>VNJS01000458.1:0-14809 GCA_008042575.1 Drosophila watanabei
TAAACGTGTATTTTTGATTGGCCGTAGACTGGTAAAACAGGGTCTTGAAGCTTTTTTCGCCTGCCTCCCACAAGCCTCACATCTGGGGTGCTCCCGGAGGAATGAGCTGCCAGAGCAGCTGCTAGTGACTGTAGGCCACCTTAACAACCGTGAAAGGGCGCGAAAAGGGGGTCCGTTCCTTTGGCAAGTCTCCCATAAGTTGCGTTTGCTACTTCTCTTTGTGGATGACGCATACCTAGCACGAATTTATGACAGACTTAACCAAATTCCTCACTCGTTCATCGTATTGGAGAAGTTTGGAAGTTGTGATCCGGCCGCATGCTCTCATTAGTCAAATTTTGAACCAGACTGGATGTTGACACCGGCCACATGCTCTCATGAGTCAAATTTTGAACCAGACTGGATGTTGACACTGGTGTTGTTGGCTTAAGCAGCCAAGGACGAAGTGCCTGGGCTAATGGGTAATGGGAATAAGAAGACGCCCAGCTGACGCAATTTCAGAGGCTGTCAAGTGATCTTCTAACGGAGACATGAGCTTCCGCGAGCACTGGATGAACGATGGATGTTGGCGAGGACTCGCAACGCCTTGTCGAGGGTGGAAAAACGCGAAAGAATGTCATCAGGAGGAACCTTCGCAACATGGACTTTGACTGCTCGCTTCTCGAATTCAGTTGCAGGGGAGTCGTCGCTTTGAATTGGCCACTCGCTTCGCAGCCAGGGAGGACCATGCCACCACAGTTGGCGGTCCGAGAGATTTTGGAGCGCTATTCCCCGGCTAGCGAGATCTGCCGAAGCGGATCGGAGCGAATACCACTTCTCCACCTCGGTAAACTGGGTGATCTTACTCACCCGGTTTGCCACGAACAGTGCAAGGCGAACGCAAGCCCGGGCATCTTCGGAAGAATGGAGTTAGCCATCTCGGACAAGAGCAGGGCTCCGCACAACTCGAGCCGCGGAAGTAACAACGTTTTTACCGGGGCCACCCGCGCCCTTGCCGTTAGCAAATTCACCTATACTGTGAACCTAGTCTCAACCCAGAAGAAAATGGGGAAGGCGCCTTTTGGGAGGCATCGCAAAATCCATGATGCTCGATGTTCAAATGCGGTCGGAAAGCGACCCAGCGGGGAACGCGGATCTTATCAAGTGCGGAGTAACTTTCCAGCAAGTCAACCCATCTTTGAAAAAAATCCCGCACTTGCTTGATCTGGGTTTCCAACTTTTCCTCGTACCTCGGTGGTAAGAAGTATTCCAAGAGCTCTGTCGATAGTTTTTCCCAGGTGTCGATCTCGTTTGGTGTGGTGTTCCACCAATCGATCGCTACTCCTTCCAATATAAACGGCATAGTTTGGATAAGCTGGTCTTTTTGTATTCCATTGCTCCGGATGCCCATTGCTCCATTTTGCTTAGGAAAACCAACGGATTGCTCGTTCCTTGATATCGGATGCCCCAGCCTCGCACCCGGTCTACTATTTCCGTTTCGACCTTATTTTCCATTTTTGTGTCATTTCCGGTATCCATTTTTTCGGTTTTCCTTTCGGCCTTTGTTACCACGATTTCTGGTGCTGGTTTCTGTCCGGGGCTTTCATCCCTTTTGTGTTTTGTTACCGACTTCTTGGTGAACGCTGCTATTACTTTCCTTAACTCCTCGCTACTTCCTGTGGCATCCAATCCGAATTCGGCTGCGTACTCCGCCAGGCACTCTGTTGCAACCAATTTTATTCGGGCGAAACTGTGACGATCCGTCGCTACCGGATGGCTCAGGGATGGCCAGGATTCGCCTCAGATATTTATTTGTGTTCAGGCGTGGTTGCTACAGGAGATTCCGACCCGGTCCCAGACGAGAAAGCAAGAAGCATTACACAGTAATCGAGTATGGAAGGTGTGTAAGCGGTGTGCATTTGTTGCTAGACAAATAAATTACTTAATTTACGAATTTGTTATTGTTTTTAAATTTTGGGTCTAAGATTTGATCAACTCTCTTGGAAAAAAGTTTTTTATTAAGAGTTGCAGTATAATTTTGTATGGAAGCTATAAGAAATAGTTTTCTGATTCTAACCAAATTTGGTAAGAATATATATATTTGTACAAGACAAATAATCTGTGAGATGGGTTTAGATTTCTTGAAAAACAAAAAAGTTCTTTTTACTTATGTTGATTTTTAACAGACCGTTCCTATGGCAGCTTTATGATATAGACGACCTATATAACCAATTTTTACCTATATACTTAAAATATTTTTCTTAATTTTTATACCCTTGCAGGGTATTATAATTTCAGTCAGAAGTTTGCAACGCAGTGAAGGAGTCATCTCCGACCCTATAAAGTATATATATTCTTGATCAGCATCAACAGCCGAGTCGATCTAGCCATGTCCGTCTGTCCGTCTGTCCGTCTGTCCGTCCGTTTCTACGCAAACTTGTCCCTCAGTTTTGAAGCTATCTGAATGAAACTTTGCAGATAGTCTTCTATATACTCTCACTCGGACATAAGTCGGAACGGGCCAGATCGGACGACTATATCATATAGCTGCCATACAAACGATCCGTCAATTTTTAGAAAAAAAATTTTAATTTCACTGTTTTTGAACATATCTTGACCAACTTTCGGTTATGAGCTTTATATATTATTCAAGATTTTAGGATAAAATTTCATAAAAATCAGATGACTATATCATATAGCTATAGAGGAACGATCGGGAAATTTGTAGAAAAAAGAATTATAGCTTTGTCAGTTTTCAACATAATTTCTTCAACTTTTAGATACTAGTATTTCATATTTTTTCAGAATTTTGTTGTAAATTTCATAAGAATCGGACGACTATATCAAATAGCTGCCATACAAACGATCGGTAGTAAATGTAAAACTGTAAAAAATGTAAAACTGTAAAAAATGTAAAACTGTAAAATTGTATGAATATGAAAGTAATTCATATTATATTATTTTGGGATAGATTAGAGTTTATACAAATGGAATCTGCAAGGGTATACAAACTTCGGCGTGCCGAAGTTAGCTTCCTTTCTTGTTGGTATTAATTTCATAGCGATATGTCTACTAGAAGTATTTTTGGACGCTTCTCCAGCTACTGTGCAATTACGCCTTTTCTCATTTTACGTTGCATAACTTCTGAACCAAATAAAATATTCAAAGAATTTCAACGACAATTGGCAGGTAATTGTTGTAAAATTTACATATGTATTGTGAAGTGGAAAAATCAATTTTTTTTCGATGAAGACAATTTCTTTAAAATATTTTTTATTTAATTTTTTATCTTTATTTTTATATGTATGTGCTCAAATAAAAATAATTTGAAAACTGAAAAAAAAAAAATATTTAACAATTCTTTTTTTTAATTTTGGCTTTTTTCTTTCGTTATTTTGAGTTAATTTTACTAAAAAATATGCCTATATTACGGAAATTTCTAATAGTTTAAGCATTTCTGGACTATAATTACATGATTCTATATCGTTTCGTGTTTTTACATGCCGCAGAGATGCAATAAATGGGTCAGATGCATATTGAAAAGGTCCTCATTTTGCCTATGTCTGGATGACTTGTAAGCGTTGCAGTATCTATACTTTGTGACGCGAAAAGCGCACAAAGGCATATATAGGAAGAGAAACATAAGGAGTACGGGAAAAAGAAATCAAATGAAGTTAAGTACACATTAAAATAGAGTTCGGAAACATATGGATTACTAGAGACATAAGATCCGGTCACACTGCGCCGAGGCGTTAGGCGCGCCCAAGGAAGGGGCTAACGCCAGACAGGCGGGCGGGCATACTGAAACTCGCCAGATCCCTATATAACGCGAGCCGCAGCCCTTGTATCGGCCCTTAGTCCCAGCCGGCGATCGGTAAAGGAGCTGCTCATAGCAGCCAACGGACCAGCAACAGACAGGAAGGAGGACTCGCAGGAAAGGAATCTGGTAAACAAGCGTGGTAATTATTAACCTGGTAATACGGTTTACCGATCCGAGATCTCATTAATGGGCAGACCCGAGTGGACTATCAAACTTTCTCATATTGGGAAGACCCGAGTGGACTCTAAAACTTTCTCGTATTGGGCAGACCCGAGTGGACTCTTAAACTTTCTCATATTGGGCAGACCAGAGTGGCCTCTCAAACTATCTCTCGCAGACCCGAGTGGACTCTACAACTTTCTCATTAATTGGCAGACCCGAGTGGACTCTCAAACTCTCTCTCGCAGACCCGAGTGGACTCTATAACCGTCTCATTATTTAGCAGACCCGAGTGGACTCTCAAACCTTCTTATATTGGGCAGACCCGAGCGGACTCTCAGACTTCAGCATATTTGGCAGACCCGAGTGGACTCACAAACTTCAGCATATTGGCAGACCAGAGTGGACTCTCAAACTTTCTCATAGCTAATTGGCAGACCCGAGCGGACTCTCAAACATTCGCATCTAGGGCTGATCCGAGCGGTCAGCCACTCCAGTGGCTTCCCAAACTCGCCCCTAGTTGGCAGACCCGAGGGGACTCTCAAACCCCGGTGCAGGGCGACTTCCACAAACACCCGGAGTCGCCGCAGCAGGACGACCCAGCGGCAGGACGGCCCAGCGACAGGACGACCTAGGACCTACAGCGGGAGCGGACCCCAGCAACGAGAACAACCGAGCCAGTCTATAATTGCTGTAAACCATTGTCTATGAATAAAACTTTATACTCGATTACTGTGTAATGCTCCTTGGCTTCTCGTCTGGGACCGGGTCGAAATCTCTTGTAGCAACCACGCCTGAACACAAATAAATATCTCAGGCGAATTCTGGCCATCCCTGAGCCATCCGGTAGCGACGACAACTTATAGAATTTATTCAGCGATTCCTGAGCTTTTTCTGAAAGTTCCCCAATTGGCAAAGACTGATATTCAAATATACCTTTACTATGTTCCAAAATTTTGTGAACTGTTGGAGTCAATCTCTTGTGTGGATATATCTTCACCAAAAGTGAAACTGTTCTTTAATAAGTAATTTATTTTTTTCCTTTGGAAGTGTAATTTACCTTAAAACATTTCCTGAAAACCTGTTTCAAAGGTACGTTTTGCACACAAAACAATAAAAACATATAAAAGTTAGAATTTACGCGCCACAAAAACGAGCGCGCTGCAGTTGGTATATTTTTTGGTATATATTATGCTGTATCGGAATTTTGGTATATATCACCCTGAGTTGCTTTGGTTTATGCCGTTGCATTTCCGCAAACGCAGCAGATGAAAGTTGATTATGGTCAAAAAAAAATATCCACAAAAGTCGAAGTTATTGTGTACTCGGTGGCTTTCATCGGCTTCGAAAGATATAGACAACTTTAGCCAAAAAAAAAAAAATATGGAAATATTTTTAAACTTTGACTGCTCATATCTTTTACAAAAAAAAAAAAAAAAATTTTATTGTATATTCTTAATCCTTGGAAAATTCTCTGTCGATTAAATATGGTTAAAATCGTTTTTTCGCGACACCGACTTTTTTTATTTTATCAACGGCTTTTGTTCTAGAGGCGCTACTGTGCGGCGGTTGTGTGGTTTTTTTGTTCGGTGAAGATTATTTTTTTGACTGCGGAGACGGACTTGCACGGAATATGTATGTGCACAAGTTGGCACGCGTGTGTGTGTATATGTATGCACATATTCCTTGACCGTTGGCAAGTGGAACGATGAAACGAAAGAAAACGGCAAGCAATATGGCGACGCGCACAAAGCAGAGACGGATTTAAAATAAAAAAAAGTTACAATAGAATTAAGGTGAAATAAACCTTTTCTTAACTCGGACCTGGATTTGAGACTAAAAGAAAACGAAATCTTGCAGCAGTGTGAAACGAAATTTAATGTTCGGACCACTGCTGATGACCGGCAGAGAGAAGGAGACGGAGGAGGCTCGTACTTATCTTGAGCGGAAGAAATCACCGAAACTGTAGTTCGGAAGGATATCCGTATCCAGCTTGAAGAACCAAAAATTTGTTGGGGGTGATCCTTCCACAGAAGATGGCAAAACCCAAAAGAAAAAAGTCGGTGGGCGGGTGGAAGAATTCAAGTCAGCTTTATAAGGCTGCATACATGATACTAATCCTAAGCATAGAAAAAGAAGACAAAAAAGCTGGTTGCAGTGAGCGCGTGAGATCGGCAGCGGCCGACCGTGGAGTTCGGATATGCACCCGAGGCCCGCGCTCCGGAGTGTGGATGCGGTGGGCAGCACAAGCGCGAGACCATAGGAGGGGGGCGAGAGCGAAGGCTCCGACAGCTCAGCGAGCAGCGGCGTAGGGTGGGTTGCTGAAAAATCTTGGTCTGCATATTCCTAATTCATCAATCATATTAGCCATCACATACCAATTTTGAGAAAAGAGCGGTCGAAGTAAAAATATGTCCTTCTGTTTGGAGCTTTTGAATGCTCCATCTTTCCCCTAACCCTTTTGTTTCGATATAGAAAAGGCGCCACCAATGTAAGACCTCAGGTTTATAAGCTATAATGCTTTTTCTGAAATTACTTTGGCTCCATATTTTTGTAACGACTATGTTTTCAACCTATAAGCGCCGTATGTTCGCATGGAGCACAGATAAGATAAATACTGAAAAATATTAGAATGAACTCAAGCCTCAGGTATTTTTATTCGAATAAATTTCCAACCTGGGCAGTCAAAAGTATAAAATATGTAATCCTTCGGCTGCCCCTTTCGAAAATGAATACAAGTCGTCAATACAAATGTCAAATAGTGGCTGTTTCTAGCGCAGATAAAATAAATTTAATTAATAAAATTAGGGTGCAGCAAATAACATGCGATGTTTTCCTCAAAAACCACTATGACATGTCATTTTCCTAAGAATAGTATTGATAGCAACCTTAGATCGGTCAAAACTGTATCTGATGAAATGTTATTATCTTGGGAGAAAACTCGCAAAAGGAAGTTATGGAGGAAGCTTAACGAAACTGAGTTTTGTGAACGTTGAACCGCCATCCATTTCAAGCCCAATATTCCAAATGGATTTTCCCACATTAATTGCATGCTTTTAAGCCGTCATTTCTTAAAAGTGCGTTTTGAATTTAAATTTTATTTTTAAAAGGATAAGCAGAGCTGCTGCGCTTGCATGGGTTTTTGGCATATTATAATATGAACTTGGTCACCCTGGCCAGTTAGCAGACTAAAAATGAAGCTCTACGCAGCTATAGCTGAGACTCCTATAATTAAATTTTGACTGAGCACAAATGTATTCATCTGTTGATGAATATTCCTTGACTAAAATATTGCACCAAGTCGACTCGTAGGTAAATATCAATCTGATAGACTCCACCCTCTCTCCGGAGAGGGTTTTCCGCGTGGTACCTCCTGGAAACGTACTACGGTACGGCCAATACAAGCGGCATTTCCCGTGAATCCCTCACCCAAACATCCAATCCCTTACCGAGATCTCGAAACGGCCTTACTCAAGCCAAGTGTGTCAAGCGACCCGTGGACTCTGGATATAATGCTCGGAAACTCTTACTCCGTCTGCTCCCTCCTTCTTCTCTCCAGGGTCCTAAGCGTCAAGACGTCAATACGTGCGTGGGAAAAGTGGCTGTCGCTTCCCACACTCTCTTCTCCGCCAGTATCATCGGCAGCAACGATTCTGGGCTTACCGTGCCTCCGGCTACTGCCTCCAGCTCCTGCCTCCCTAGACTAAACCTTCGACACTCGAAAAGGACGTGGTGCGCGTCCTCCACGATGCCTGAGCCCCACTCCGAGCACCAGTCCGTCTTGTGCCCGAAACGCTTCAAATAGTTACGGAAGCAGACGTGTCCACTCAGCGCCTGGGATAAGTAGAAAACCACCCCTGTGACCTCTCCACACACTGTACAAGGTCTGGAATTGGGGTGTGCGTCCACCGGCCCTTTGAGGAGGAGTCCCATCTTATCTGCCAGCTCTCCTACCATGCTTCTCCTCCTGGCGCCAGCCTTAAGCTCGGCTCTGGATATCTGCTCAGCTTGCTCTGCGAGGATCTCCTTCCTTTCCCATACAAGTTCACTAAGGGGAACTTGCCCGGCGATGAGGAGCGCCGCGTCCTCCAAAATGGTCCGGAACGTGCACACTATCCTGATGGGGCACAGGCTCCGAGATGGTCCGGAACGCGCGCACTATCCTGATGGCGCACAGCCTGTAGGTCGCCTCCACCCCTCGCATGTAGCTCTTTCCCTTAAGGGCTTCCGCACACGCCGGCGCTACGTACAAGATCTGCGAGGTCACGACCGAAGTTAGCAGTATCCTCGTTACCTGCTTCGATCCTCTCGTGTTCAGCAGCATCCCGAATAGGGCGCCTGCAGTCCCACTGGCCTTCTTGTGGGCGTACTCGAGGTGATCCTTGAATGGGGGTCAATGAAGACGCCCAGGTATTTGATTGCCCTTGGAGACCGGATTGTGGCCCCTCCCATTAGCACGCTGGCTGACTCCACCGCCTTTCGGCTAGATATATAGACGGTCTCCATCTTGTGGGCCGTCAATTCCAGTCCAGCAACCGCTAGCCACGACTCCACGGCGCGTTGGCGCGGGCCATCAATGATGCGAGCTCCTCGGCTAAAACCACAATGGCGACATCGTCGGCAAAACCCACCAGGCTAGTGCTGGCGGGCATTGGCAGTCTTAGTACTACTTCGTATATGGTATTCTGGCTGAGACTTTGTATGTCCTGGAACCCAGACTCGTGTCCAGCGTGAGCACTCGATTGCTGAAAGAATTATGAGCTATCTTCAAAAGGTACCCAGGGATGTAGAAACTTCTTAGGGCCTCTTGTGTTCGGCCCCAGTCAGCAGAGTTGAACGCGTTCGTTCGTTCCTTTCCACCTGGATCCCGCGATGGCTTCTTGAGCTACGGGGAGAGACCACTAGCTGGTTCGATCGCTTCACTCAGCCTTGTCGAGATCACCTTCTCGACCTTCCCAATCGTGTCCAGCAGTGGCTTGCCACGTCGCCTCCAGGAGGCACTTGTTGTACAAGTTGGCCACTTCTGTCGACAGGAGAGCAAAGATCAGCTTCGTCGCTCTGTTTGGGATCGCGTCTGGTCCCGGCGCCTTCTTAGGTTTCGGACCGGCCTGGAGGACCTCCTCTTCCGTAACCGATCGGATGATTCCCGCTCGGGAACAGAGCGTTGACTATACCCTCCAGGGTTGTCGCGTCCATTGGGGCTTTGCCAGCTCCATTAAGCCACTTTACTACCATTTTATAGGCTCCTCCCTAAGGATCGTCGTTGGCGGCAACAAACAGCTTGAGGAAGCATTCCCGTTTGCTGTTCCTAATGGCGGTCTTCAGTTCCTTCTTTGCGCTTTGTAGCGTTCGCACGCAGCTGTGGGGTGAATCCAGCTGTGTTCTTAAGGAATCTTCCCAGGGCCGGGCATTCCTGGGTCGGAACTAGCCTTGTCGTGGCTTAGGGGCGAGGCCACGGTCGATCTTCTTCAAAGCCCCAAACCCCTAGGCCCTGCCGCGCTCGCCCTGCCGAGCAACGGGGGGCGTTTATGAACATGGAACACCCAGAACAGTCCGCTTCGGACCTCACGGAAAAAATAAAGTCCCACAACATTTCGGAGATAGACGAGGACGAGTTGCTGCGCTCAGATGATGAGACAGTAACTCCGTCGACCTCGGCGGGGATTGCTAAAGCATGCTCACCGACATGTGAGATGGCGCCGAAACGCAATCCACGCAACACAGACTGGGACAAATACAGAAAGATTGTACATTCAAAAGTAAGAGGCAGAATGATCAAAGCACAATTTACACCAGAAGGTATATACAAGGAAGTCGAAGACTTGACAAATATCCTCATCAACGCATATGAAGAGTGATGCAGACTAACATACTCAAAAAATTCATACTCATAATGGTGGAACAAAGAGTTAAGCGATCTCAGGAAAAGAGCCAGAAAGGACTTTAATACTAGCTACGAAACCAAAGATTGGCAGCCGTACAAGGAACTACAAAGGGAATACAAGAAAGCGATCTACGCAGCCAAGAAAGACTCTTGGAGCAGCTACTGCGAATCGCTAGAAGGAATCAAAAATACAGCTAGATTGGGCAAAATCCTAGCTAGAGGGCATGCAAGCCCCACACTTATAAACAGACCTGGCGCCAAAGGGAGCACGTCAGTCGAAGAGACAATGGAGATTCTGCTGGACGCACACTTCCCAGGTAACCAGAAAGGACACATAACAATAGAAAACCGCAGAGCTAACAACCAGTTACCGGTAGAAGAGATCGTCACCATGGAGAGAGTCCATTCCGCGACAGACTTTTTCGTTAAATACAATAGTCCGGGTCCGGATGGAATAATACCAGCAATGTTGCATACATCAAAATAGGCAGGCAAAGAGACATGCATCAAAATAACGCAAACACCACTTCTGTGGAAGAATGCAAGAGAAGTCTTCATACCAAAACCAGTAAAAAAGAGGGCACATTCAAGCAAAGGATTACAGGGTACTGAATATGCACATCATAGGTAGAATGGAGAAAAACCATTCTGATGCGGAACACGCATACAGGAAAGACAGATCCACGGAAATAGCACTACATGATGTGGTGGGAAAACCCACCATGGGATACTAGAAAAGACACTGACCCTAAAAAATTACAGAATGGCCACCTTCTTAGACATAAAAGGCGCCTTCAACAACGTAAACGCAGACTCCATCCTGGACTCCCTCAACAAGATAGGAGTTGAAGAAGGCATCATAATGTGGATCGGCACATGGCTAACAAGCACGAGGATAAGAACTGAGCTGAGTGGCATTTAACACAAAAGATTTGTGAAGAGGGGCACTCCTCAAGGAGGAATTTTTGCCCACTGCAGAGGCTATCCAACGTGGAGACTGACGAAGAGGTAACCGGTAACCACAGCGCTGCCATGTCAGTGCACATTTGACCAATTAAATTCAGATATTAGCATGTTAAGATTTTGAAAGTCCAATTTACGAAAACAGAGAACTTTAATAAAGCCCGCTTTAATAGTCACATCGGAGGTAGGATGGTAAGGATAAGAGAAGCAGAGATCTAGTAAGGGATTTAAAAAATTAAAAACATGATTAACTTAAGACAAAGAAAAGTCATGCTGGCCATCAATAAAGTCGTGCTTTGCCGTAGCCTGAAGGATATTTGTCACATCATTTTATGACCAACGCGCACCAGGAATATTAGAATCGCCTTAAATCACAAGTTGGTCAAAATTTGAATATATGTGGGAAACTGCCAGAATTGCCGAGAGGCATAGGCATAGGAATATAAGAGTATGTTATATATGTAAAACTACCTGAATATTATAGTTTGAAGTGATCGCAGTGGTTTGTGCCGTCTTAGGTAGTCGTTCTCCCATTGGCCGTTTTTTTTTTTTCTTTTTTTTAGCCTCGCGTTCTTTAACTACAACGTGATCGGGCCAGAAGAAACCAGGAAAAATTGTGTCAAAAAACGTGAGCGAGACACTTATCTTGAAAGATAAAATTCCAGATTCCCTGGAATTTAAAAAATTAAACTTTTCCACCTTTACATTATCGGCTTGGGAGCAATTCGAGGAGAGAGCTGAGCTGCAGCTGAAGGCAACGAAGCTTAAGCGGGGAGAAACGGGATAGGCACAAAAGGAAAGCGAGAAACCCGTCTTTGTACAAAACTAAAGTTTTATGTTAATACAATTTATTAAGCACAGAAAGACACTTGCACAGGCGGCAGCAAACGGTAAACGTTATAATGAGTTAGGTGACAAATTAAAAAAAACCCCGGTGGCTTGAAAGACAATTAAAACACGAATTCGGAGCGCAAAACAAAAACACGTTTTTCGCTGTGAAGTGAATAGACTACATTTTTTTTAATTATTTAATATTTCTTGCCGCAATATATATATAAAATTAATTTGCAATTAAAACATTTTCCTCGCACCAAGGCAAAATTGGCTGAAAGCGGTTTTCGTGTTCGTCCGTAAAGTCCCGTCGAGCTAACTAACGCTCGCCCGCTCTCCGCTCCTCAGTGTTTTCGATCTTCTCTATCGTGTAGTCGAGCATAGGGACGGCTACTCTGCACTTTATTGGGAATCGAGCCAGATCCCACTTCTGATGTTGAATAGTTCATTAAGCTTTGAGACACCGCAGCTCAGCGAGTTCCGGTGTGCTCACTAAAAAAGAGAAACTCTATGCTGTAACGCGCTACAACTTTACTTCCCAATTTCTAGAGTGACTTTGCAATACAGAAGCAACACATCTCACTTTCTAGAGTTTCCATAGCAACATGACCCAGCAGTCACTTCAAATGCAATAGCCTAGGTGGCCTGCTAACGCAGACATACAAATTTACGCACCGACATATGTATATATATATATACAAATTCACTTGCATGCCCATCCAATTTAATTTTTCTGCCTCCAAATACAGAAACAACCAAGAATTCCTGAAGCAAAACTAAATTACTATAACTGAACACACAAAAACAAATAATAATATATCTTCTATAAAAAAGACGCAAAGAAATCCAAAGCAAATACACTTCAAGCGATTTAAATTATGTTAAGAATTATCCGATGGAATATCAAAGGCTATAGAAACAGCTACCCAAAACAACAAATCCTCATTATGCATTACCATCCCCAAATCATAGCACCCTAACAAACCTTCCTTAGCAATATAAATTTATTACCAATCCCCATAAACTTTTCCTTATATGGCAGTAACAGCAGCAATGCTTTTGGAGAAGCAGCCCTCCTAGTAACTAACTCTATCTCCTACTCACAAAAAACTCTCAATATAGACTTTAAACTTTAAAGTTTAAAGCCCTTGGGATATCAATATAAAAATAAAACACAAATATTGATCTCATATCTACATACATTTCTCTTTCAAAACAATTTAAATTACAAAATTGCTTCTTTTTCTTTGTCATTATTTGATAATACTACTCTTAGAGATTGTAATATTTTATTGCCCATTATTTAGAAAGATTCTATTAAGATGGTAGCTCGTTTCGGTCGGTGCCACCTTGAGTTGGCTGATATTAAGTATACCGGTTTCTTTTTCAAGCCTTTGGAAGAACTGACCTAAGTCGACAATTCCATTGGTGTACATATCTATAACGTCAATTCTTGCTATAACTTATTTCCCATGGCTTAGTAAAGATCGTTTCGCTCGGTGCCACCTCGAGTTGGCTGATATTAAGTATACCGGTTTCTTTTTCAAGCCTTTGGAAGAACTGACCAAAGTCGACAATTCCATTGGTGTACATATCTATAACGTCAATTCTTGCTATAACTTTTTTCGCATGGCCTAGTAAACATAGTGAATCAGTTATTCCTAGCTCCTTTTAATACGCTATCATTCACAATGACTTCGTATACGTTGGGCTTAGAAGCTTTATCAATAGTTTGCCTATGCAAATCACTTTTTCTTTTCCATTTCCTGTGCAGCAAGTTTTCTGTTTACTTTGATTTCTTGCAGTGTCTCTCAATATATTTCCAGTAATTTCTTTTATCTGCTCAATGATTATTCTTGATAACGCATTCTCGATAACGCATTGTCTTTCTTCTTTAGAAATTTTTTTTTTTTTTTAAGCGTGAGTCCCAACGATTCCCACCTCCCGCCCAAACGGCCGAGGGGCGCAGCCGTGTGACGTACGGCACCAACGCGTTCTATATAGACGCGTAAGAAAGAAAATAAAGGAGAGCACGAGGAAAATTATATTTTACTAAGATATGTAGCGTGTAACGATTGGAGATGTGTTTATTATTAAATCTAGAATTTAGCGAGCTAGCGACAAGAGAGAGAGAATTTAACGAAACCGGAAGAAAAATACATAAATTCAGGAAAGAAGAGGAGAAATAGAAAAGTTTGTGAAAAAGTCAGCGAAAGCGAAGCCACTGATGTTGTTGTGGTCGCATGTTTGCCCTCCCAGCCTATGATCACCTTCCTCGGAGCATGTCTCCGGTGACCCCTTTTGATACCCTACGATCGCGGGTACATCAGCAGAGTTTCACAAGTTTTAGTTTTAGTTATTCATGTTCTTTATCTTTCGTTATCTATTGGTTTTCGTTGTAAATGTAAGTACACATAGTAGATAACAGTAGCCTTTTAGAATATTAATCCAGAAAGTGGAATTATCTTTAAATCTAGACTTAATCAAGACTTTAACGTAAACTGATTGTATTAATCTGAACGTATCGGCTAATCGAAAGCTTATTTAAATGAATTTTGTTTTGTTTTACGATGTTTAGTTTTGAGCTTCACTGATCTTTGTTTCTGGTTCAAAAATTCTTCAAAGTATTCATTCTCAAGGTAAACGAACTCGGAGAGAATATAGTAGCAAATAAGTTCGGACAGAATCAAATAACTCAAATAAACATTCCATAATACGGTTTACTCTTGTTTGTAAAACTCACTCAGTTAATCCAGCGATGAAGATCGATCTCCTCTGTGAATAAAGCTGAAACCAAGATTTGGCAACAATATGCCGTTGATATAAGGATTCTGCCTTGCCCATAATTCAAGTCTTTAGTCTGCACCGAGATCTCGTTCCTTCTTTAAAATTAATTTACAAAAATCAATTGCTTACGAGTTTAAAATCTATAAAATATTCAACTAATTCATATTAAAATCTTGGCAAAACGCACATCTGAGTTGCGTATAGTTTTAATTAATTCAATTTTCAATTGTAGATTCTTTTAATTGAGTTTAGGCTGCACAAATTTATGTCATATCTGAACGCAACGATAGAAAAATGAGGTGCGACTCGATCTCTTGGCCTAAGGCAACGTGCAAAAAGCTAGGTTAAGGCAGGTCAAGGCTCGCAGGCCAAATGTTCACAAAAAA
>VNJS01000459.1:5502-31150 GCA_008042575.1 Drosophila watanabei
TTCAACTACAACAACAGGACAAGTGGCACTCACGCGACAAAAGCCCATAAATAAAGTGTTCTCATGGTTATCTCGTTTTCCATGCGATATTTTCGAGTATCTCGGTTTATGCACAAGGAGAAAAGGGATTTAATTATATATTTTCGTAAATTAAATACTTTAAAAGTTAACTTTACACATTTTTATAGTAAGATAATTACCTTTTAAACTTACATATGTGAGCAATATCCAGCAAGTCAGAAAGTAATAAAGATACTTCCTTTAACCAATTAAAGTAGTAACTTGAATACACTTAAATTTATTATATTTATCTTTAAATTAAAACTATATTTTCTTACTAATAACTATATAATTTCTTGAGGTGTATTTACATTTTAAATACGGGCACAAAGAAAGTTTGAAGTTCCCATCGCGTTGGAGAAATTGATGGAAAATTCTCAACACGTTCAGCAGCTGTTTCTCCGCCTCCCTTCGATGGGCGTCAGATCACCTGGCTCAGCCACTGGGCTCCAAGTATACTTGTAGGTTCCACCTGATCGGAGAACCGAAGATGTCGCCGCTAGGCACGATTTGTAACCAGAGGAAACCAATGCCAGTTCTAGATCCAGACGGAATTTCTTAATAAATTTCCATAAGGAATAAGCTTGGCTATTTTTTAAGGCGAAGGAAAATATTTAATTTAAAGTTTTATTATATGATTAATATTCTTAATATTACTCTATTGCCATTAGGATAATGTTGTTTATAAAACGAACTCAAACAGAGTACTTGCTTGAAGACACTTCTATATTATGAATTTATATAAATCCTTGTTTAGTCTGAGTCTTTTCAATGAAGATAATATAATAATAGTCAGAAGGTCATGATACAATTAGTAATAAATATTTTGATCATGGTATGGTATCATGAATTTATATAAATCCTTGTTTAGTCTGAGTCTTTTCAATAAAGATAATATAATAATAGTCAGAAGGTCATGATACAATTAGTAATAAATATTTTGATCATGGTATAGGTACAGTAGCTTATGTTTCTGTTAATTTAGCAAGTAGTAACCTATGCAAATAATGCCATTTCATTTGCCTTATACAAAAATTGCTGTTACCGAAAACCGAAAGAAATCTTCCACTTCGAATATTGTTGTTTATATATTTTAATACTCTGGCACCTAACAATATGAATCCTCCCACTGTGGACAAGGAGACCGCGGAGCAGGTTCGCCTTCACCTAAGCAAGGAGGAGCTGGAGCGCCAGATGCACAGTATTCATGGTCAAGGTGACTCGCAGGAGGTGAGAGGTCGGACCTCCGGGAACAGTAACAACTCCCGTGCCTCCGGCAGCGGTAGCAGTGTCCAGACCGATGGACCCCGCCAGGAATCGTGGATTTTCGAGAGCGTTGGAGGCTACTACATGCCCACTGAGGATGTTGCCAAGATTTCGCTGGCACCGCAGGAACAGCTGCTAATGCGGAACCTGATCTACGCCTTCTCCGGAGTTCCCTCCTCATACATTACGCCGGATATACCAGCCGAGAAGATTGCGGAGATGACGGCGGTGGAAATAGCCAAGGTCCGCTTCCGCGTGGACGAAGCATTCAATGGGGCCTTTCGGTCACTAGCCAACACTGTGCTGCCCCTGATCGGGTACTACATCAGTGTCCAGAGCTTTATCGAGGAGACCAATATGACGCCCAACTGCGGCCGCACGCGCCTGTCCTTGGCCACCGCCCTCAGTGACCAAATGGAGGACTATTACAAGCTGCAATCCAAGCTGGAGACGGACCTGAACGAGCAGAAGTTGAACCTCAAGGAGCTGGTGCGACAGGTGCGTCCTTGGCTCTCCAGCCTCAAGGTGTTCGCCGGCATGGCCTGCAGTTCCCGGGACTCGCTAAACAGTGCCCAGCTGCTGACCCTGCTGGATGAGTTCTCCAAGGAGCAAAAGATCACCGCACCGGATCTAAAGGAAAGAGTTGCCCAGATCCTGGCCAAGGTTACCCATACCTACATGAAGATAGTTCAGTTGTGGATGCAAAAGGGCATTCTCTACGACGCGCAGCACGAGTTCTTCGTGGAGGACACCGAGCGCTCCAATGCGATGAGCAGCACGCTGCTGGCTCCCGAACAGTGCTGCCAGGCTTACTGGTCGGAACGTTATAACCTGATTCCAGATCGGCTGCCCTCCTTCCTGCTGGACCAGGCGCAGAAGATATTCCTGGCCGGGAAGTATCTGAACATACTGCGCCAGTGCAACGTGACAATGAAGTTGCTGCAGAAGCCGCTGAGCTATACTCCCAGGGAGACGGGCCACTTGGAGATCATCCAGGAGAGCTACCAGCTGCCAGCCGGCAAGCTTTTGGAGGTGATCAAGGAGCAACGCCTGGCCACGCATCTGCGCAATCTACGCGGGTATTTCCTGCTGCAAATGGATGGCTTTGCCGAGACCCTCCTGGACAAATGCCAGGAGCAGCTGCAGTGCAATGTGGATACATTGATTCCTGAGAAGCTGCAGAACCTGCTCACGGAGTCCCTTCAGAAGTTCAATGATCCGTTTAAGGGGATGCTACGCTGCCAGCTGAAGGCCTGCGACGTGGCCACCCAGCTGGCCAGGGGACAAACGGCCGAGAAGGCCACGGAGGACGAGGGCGAGGGTCCGGAGACACTTCGCCTGTACGGCTACGAGTCCTTGGCCCTACGTTACGAGGCCAAGTGGCCGCTGAGCTTTGTGCTTCACTCTCAGGTGCTGGAGCAGTTGCAAGTCATCCAGCGGGTCCTGCTCTTCCTGCGCTACGTTCACCGCACTCTCACCCTTTTGTGGCAATCTCCCGCCGACGGTGCGGCTCTCAAGAAAACCGATCGCTCTGGGGAGTTGCGCCAACGCATGATGCTCTGCATGTTGAATCTTGAGCAGCACATTACCGTGGACATAGCAGAGCCGCGTTGGCAGTCACTGCTCCAAACGGTGGACAAGGCCCAGAACATTGACGAAGTGCTGATCAAGTTCGAGGATACCGTGGAGGACTGCCTGCGCCTGGGTCTACTCTCTTCTGCCAACACCTTTGTGGCAAGTATCTTCACCCTGGGACATATATGCCTCAACTTTTGCGGCTTTGTGGAATCCCCACCGATTGATGGCAGTGGCGAGCAGTTCGACCAGGTTCTTGGGGAGTACGAGGAGGAGTTTGGTAGCTTTATAACCACCATGCTGGACCTGGTGAAGCAGCTGGGCAGCCCCAGTGGCAAAGAGGGCGAGCGACAGTCCTGCAAGCAGCTGCTCCAACGCCTCGAGGAGTACAGCAAGAAGCCAGAAGTGCTGCCCAACTAAGGAGGGCGCAGTTCCAGACTAAACTCTAGTCACACTCGTTTTGTTTTCCGTGTTTTTGGGTCAGAAGCGTGTCCAGTGGTCGGTTCAACAGCCTTGCCAAATCAGCCGTGCCCCCAGAAAAACTTCAAATGAGCTGTAAAATCCATGAAGCCATGCTGGGCTTACTCCACACTCGCTGAACATTGGGCTCTGGACACTGGATGATAGGAGCTTTGATCCAATAAAAATGTAATATTTATTACAAATAAATAAATGGTAAATTAGAAATATATATACCTATTTCATGATATAAAATTTTTCTCATTTATATTATCTATTAATACCTTTTTTTGACCTACCCTTTTAATAATCATAACTCAATTATATAACCATATTTTCTAGGCAACTGTTTAGGTCAAAATAAAGTGATGAACCTTTTCCGGAGACCGTGTGAGCTTGGCATATGGGTATGACACCTGTACGGTCTCTGCAATTTCCGATCGCCACGCTCGCCGCCTCACAATGGGCGTGAATAATCGATGTGTGTTTAATTTCTGGCCGGGCAATCGCTTATGTCGAGTCACGGCGGGGCTAGTGCAACGAAAGCGCCGATTTGCATAAGATCGTAAATTATTTTAAATGGCGGTAAACAGATTTTAATGCAGCTTCCCCGGGATGATGGTCCCGCTCCCGACTCCACTCGGAGCGGGCTGCCAATTTGAATTCAAAGGCCAATTGTTATGTAAATGCACTTGCCTCAGTTGCAGACGCAGACGCAGACGCAGTTGCACGCAGCCGCGGTGCCGCACCAAATTTCGTGTACTCGTATTAATAAATAAAAGGAAAACGCAAGAGCGAATGCCTCTGTCCAGAAATCACTTAATACTTATCGCTTTAAGGACAACAGGTGGTCGACAACGGTGACGCAACAAAACCCAGCTCCAGCTCCGACCGGGGATAAACTGCCCAGAGCGGGCCAATAATAATGCACTCGGAATTATGGTAAAGTTCAGATGCATTGCTTCCGAAATGTATATCATTATCTGCTTGCGAAAATGATGGACTGCCGCTGTCGGTTTGCATTTAGCCCGATGAAGTTGGATCGCCTGAATGGACTCCACCTGGAGTCGAGCGGCGTGCAGTGGAAGCGAGTGGGGTGCAGTGGAGTGCCCTGGCCAGAGGTACTACTATAAATACTCGTTGTATGGCCGTGGGAATTCCCCAGCTTGCCGCGAAGATCGGCAGCATTATAGGGGGCAGGTTCATTAAACCCGGGGCACGCCTCGTTCGCGGGATGACTTCATTTGCGATTGGCTAGAAATGTCATAAACTTGAACCCGCCAGCTGGCCACCGAACGGAAGCGAGCTTCAAGGTTCACTAGGCCCCTAATTGAGAGCCGAATTTTGTATTTGGCAAACGGCCAAAGCCACTCAGCCATTAAGTCCGTATTGGGTGGGTCAGCGCATCGGGGTGCTCTTTAGAAAGCCAAAAATGTAAGTAAATTGAAGCAAAATCAAGCCTATGGCATTATATTTTAGATAAATAAGAAAATTGTAATGGGAGATTTACAGAAAGTCTTAAATATGTAGTTATCTATTTTTGGAAAGTTATTTTGGACTTACCTCAGTAAAAGTTTCAGTTAGTGCTTTTGACATTATTAAGGTTAATCCCCATCAAGCTCTCCTAGACATATAAATCTTCGTTGACCTCCCAAGAAATATCTACAACATTTATTAAACACAATGGAAGCATTTTGAAACGAATTTTACACAGTCAATTACACCTCCACGGTTTCTACTTCCACGTTGATGTCGCTCGATTTGGTGTCGGACATCGTGGACTCCTGGAATCCATGCTGGCTCGTTTCCTCCGACGAATGGTTGTGCAGGAAGTCATAGCCGAACTGGCACTCGTTGATCTCCCCGCTCTCGCACTTCTGCTGGTACCAGAGCAGCCGATCCGTGTTCCCGCCCAGGGACTGGTCGAGCAGCTGCCGGCGCTGGCGGCCACGCTCCAGGAACTCTATGTAGTCGATGGACTTGAACTCGTGGAAGGTGCCCAGGATCTCGAAGGAGTCCTGGCACACCTTCTCGTAGCTGTCGGACATGGCAATTTCGCGCTGCACCCGCTCCTGGATCATCTCGCTGCGCTGCAGATCCGGCACCTCTGCCGGCAGGATACGCGACCGAATGGTGGCAATGTCGGTCTCCACACTGGCCAGCACATCCCGGTGCGACTTCTTCTTGGCCTCCTCGTAGGCCAGCTGCTCCTTCTGCAGGGCCGTCTCGCGGGCCAGCTTCTCGGGATCCATCTGCTTGCGGGACATCAGGATGGTCATCATACGGTTCAGGTTCAGTTCATCCCAAAGCACGGCCATTCGCTCGTTGTAATTGCCACCTAGCTTGCCTTTGGTGCCTTTGCTAATGGAATTAAATTATTATTGTTTAATTAAAAAAGTAGTGAAAATGTATTATGACTTACTTATCATCTCCCTCACCCCCCTCCTCGCCCTTAGCTCCCTTCTTTCGCGTGGCGAACTGCTCCTCCCGCTCGATGCGCTCCATCTCCTTGCGGGTCTCCTCCTCCGCCTCCCGCTTCGCCTCGATGATGTCCTTGTTGAGCTCGTAGTACTTTTGCTCCCACGCCTGAATGTTCATCTTGCGCTGCTCCTCCTTCAGGACATAGGCCATCAGCTGCTGCAATTCATTGTTCAGTGGGACGTCGAAGGTGCTCGGCAGCTTAACCATTCGGATGCTGCTGTTGTAGTCTCCAATGCCCAGGATCTTGTGCGGCAACGATGGGCGGTGTTCCGTTATGCCGGTGATGATGCCGCCGCCCAGGATCTCGATGAGACAGGCATCGTCGTCGCGAGCTAGGCAGGAAAAGTCTTGACCACGTTTTATTCCTCCTATCTTGTGACTCACCCAATATATCCCAGGCCTCCAGGATGCCATCTATCCTGGTCACGTAGAGCACTGCCGGACGCGTCTCGCTCCAGGCCACGGCGGTAAGGTCGCAGGCTCGCTGTCGCCAGAAGATCGGCGAATAGTTGTAGTCCTCCTTCCAGATGGCCAGGATGGTGCGTCCGATGGAGGCGAAGAGCTCGGGATAGAAGGGATTTTTGCGCACCATCACCACCGGACCATCGTGTACCCTGGCAAATGGGATGGAGCTGTTGATGACCTCCGTGGGATCGCCCTCCGTGTAAGTGCCCTGCCAGTCGATCCGGCTGACGTGGCCGTAGAACGTGGAGACAATCATGCTCTGGCGCAGCGTGGGCGGATCCTTAGCAATCAGCTTGGTGGGATAATTGTTGGGATTGGCGTGGATGAGCCGCGGAACCGGGGTCAGGCAGCTGAATCTCGCTGTGTCCGCTATGATCCCCGTTATAGGCTCGGGGAAGTAGAGATTGTAGGTCGGCTTGATCATCTGTGACTTGTAGGAGGACTCGCTTTGGGTCAGCTCCTTGGGGAGCATGCGGGTGCGCATCTTTTCCTTGGCGGCCTTGGTAGCGCCCCCGTCCAGATTCCAGAAACTGATTTTTCCGTCGAAGGAGCACGTCACAAAGAACTTGTGAATATTCTTGGGGTTCGGGTCGTTGAAGACCTTGCCAAAGTGATTCAAGTAGATCGAGGTGCCCAGCCAGTAAAAGCCCGTGATGGGTCCTTTGGGAGAAGTGGGCAGCATGGATGTGGTGGCCGGCGAGATCCGATTGTCCTCCAGCTCGATGGTCCAGTTGAGGAATTCGGCTATCATCGTCCGGTACTTGGCCTGCGCTGCGGTCAAGTACTCCTCCTCCTCCAGCCTCTCGCAGCGTCCCTGCAGGTCCCACAGGACCACCTGGCCGTTCTTGCAGCCGCCCAGCAGGATGTCCCCGTTAAAGGGGCAGAAGGTCAGCGCGGTGTTCTCGATCTGCGCATCGAACTCCAGTTTGTAGTTCAGGTTGTCCGAGAAGCTCCACAGCAGCACGGGATTGGGTTCCAGCACCGCGCGCTGCACGTAGTCCACGCGGTTGGTGGCCTCCTTGATGGTGGCCTGGGTGCTAAAGGCATAGGACACCGCAATGAGTCCTGAGAGATTCGGATACCAGTCATAGCCGGCCACGTAGCGCTTGTTGCTCTTCGAGATGTTGGCAAAGCAGAGGAACTCCTGCAGGTATGGGTTGGTGTACTGCACCACCTGACGCTGGGATATCATGGAGTAGTCGTCGCTGGAACAGAATGTGATTCCCTTATAACATCTTAGCATATATAAATATCCTTTACCCACCGATAGCTGTCGATCTGATTGAAGTCTAGAGTGTTTAGCAGCATCTGGATCTGCGAGGACATTTTCGGAGGCTCCTTCTCTGGAGCCACATAGGTGCCCGGCTTGGCCTGGGCCTTGCGCTTCTCCTCCTCTTCGTCCACGTCCGTTTCATCCAGCTCGAGGTCTGTGGTGAGTAGCAAGGTATTTCGATTTGCTTTTTAATTTGCAAATAACAGTAAAGACTCACCTTCATCATCGATCTCGTAGAGGTACTGGGACCAGGCATTTGAGGGAAAGGTGGGATTCGTCTGCTGCTCACGGTCGATTTTCGGGGGAGCGGACTGGACGGCAATTGTTATCCGCTTCTTGGTCACATTCTCCCATTTAATGTTCTCATTGGGCAGCAGCTCGATAACTCCATCTCGAACATCTCGGGCCATTCTGTAGTCGAAGGCCACATGAGGCGGCACCTGGATGGGGTACACACTCTGGATCTCCACATCGATGGGCTCCTCCTGGAAGTGCTCCACGAGGATGGTCATCTCGTTCTCCGTGCCTTGGCTCACCCAGCGGCGGGGCTTCTTGCGGAGACGCCGCTGCATGCGCCAGCGCTCGAAGTGCTCCATGTTCTGGATGATACCCATTGCCAGCTTCGACTCCTTAATGCTCGAGTAGAAGATGAAGGGATCGCCCTCGGGCGGATCGTCATCCTGCTCGGTCAGGAGGGGACAGTAGCCAATCAGCACATAGTGCTCCGGATTGAATTTGACGAACTTCTTCATCAGATCGGCCGAGTTCTCCAGCTCGTCGAAGAGGACATCGCGGAGGTCCTTGAACTGCACCTGCTTCCAGGGGAACTCCTGGGTCACATTGATGCCCACCTCGATCTTCAGGAGCTTCTGAACCTTTTCTCTGTATGAAAAGGGATGAGGGAAGAGGTTAAGGCGAAGGGAGCTCTTGATGTGGGCTCCTACTTACGAGACCATGACCTTCTGGCAGCTGTCCAGCGTCATCAGAGTTCGCCAGGACTCCGCCACATTGTAGAGGTTCCGCATGTCGCCCACATCCTCATCGGAGTCCGGCTCCTTGAACTTCTTCACGTATGGCTTTTTGCTCCGGCTTGGTGCCGGTGCTATGCCTGTGGTATCCGTTCCCGGCTCCTGATCCGGAAACAAGTTATCCACTTCGGAATCATGCTCAACCCGTTCCAATCCCGAGTTATCCAAGTTCGACATGGTCTGGTTCTGCCTTCGGTTCTGCTTCCTTTAGAGTTGTTTTCTTTAGTGTTTTTCTTGTACTAATCAAAAGGAAACGACAACTCTGTCATGGCAATCCGGGAGCATGCGCAGGTCTCTATCCAACGAGACCTACTAGGAGTTTCTCTTGCCTTGGCAACCCCGCACGTGAACGCACATAAACAGAATTAAGTTGAAACATTTTCACTCATTTACATGGCCTGGCAATTTTTCCTCAACGATTTTTGAGCTCTCGAGGTTTTGAGTGGGTGATTGCCTTGTTGTCGCTGTCGTTTCGCCTTTGTCGCAGACTCCGTCTCCAGTGCCGCGGTTTTCTGGTGGCTGAAACTGAGTCCGGTGACGATGCCGATGCCGATGCCGTTGCAGAGGTTGTGTTGCTGCATTTCACATCATTATCTTTGACCAAATACGGAACTATGCGCAAAAAACGCAATTGTGTGTCACTCACAGAGACTTCAAGCCCGAACGAAAAAGCTACGAAATGCAGGCAGAAATATGTGTTTCTTGTGCGATCTGTGGCAGTTGTTGTCCGAGTCCCAGTCCCAGTTCCTGACCCTCTCCACCACGTCGGTTTTCTGCACCCACACAGAGAGAAAAAGAATCCTAAATAATGCAACCATTGTTATTTAAACTGAACTAATTGATATTAAAACTTACATCATGTAATCAATCACTATTCCATTTCTCAAGAGTTGAAAATGCGGAAATATCTGAAAACTTAAATATAAATCACCCAGTTTTTACTTTCGTACTAAATGTATTTATACTTTAGAAAGGGCTGTAAATTATTTCTTGAACGCCATTTAACCGAAACTGCACCTAAGTATGTAGCATGTAAGCCAACCTTCTGGCGTAAAGACTTTTATGCCATCGGCAAACATAAAACGTATCAGCGTTAAGTACACCAAGATTTATTTAACGAGGATATGAATATTTAGGAACTGGCGGGCAATTGGTCAGGCTTTTTCCTCTGTGGAGCCTGAGATCGGTTCAACAAACGCCACAATGGAAAGTCTCAGGTCTCCCGTTGACGCACTACGCAATCGAAATCGAAAGTTCTCTGATGGACAGCTGCGAAATGCGACTTCGGTGGGGCAGAGTACAGAGTGCAGAGTCAATGCACCACCGCGATTGTGTGGTATTGGTGGCACTGGTGGCACTGGTGGCAGTGGTGATGGTGCCACATGAGTGGCACACATTTAATGGATGCACGTCGCTCACTTTCATTCTGGGCGTCTGCCCAACTTTCGATTTTAAATGCAATTTATGCACCTGTCACTCAGCCAGCTGATAACTGGCAACTCCGATTAGCCGCACTCTGGCATCGCGGCTATTGTGCCCATAGTCGCGTCGCCCTGTTGCAATGTTGCAAGTTGCCGCTTGCTGCTTGCCGCTTGCTGCTTGCCAGTTGCCTGCCTGTTGCCACAAAAGCCAATAAATCAGTGGACAAATTGTTGACAAAACATTTCGTAATTTAAATAAGAGAAAAACGCGACAAGCTGCCGATAGTCGCCAGCCGATAGTTGGTAGCATGCCGCAAATGCAGCCCAGGCAAACAACTTCCTCATCCGTCTGGAGTCCGAACAACAATGGCAACAGCCCCGCGCAACGCTGGCAGCAAGAAAACAAAATAAGCTAACAAAAACTTACAGTGGGGCAGGCCGATAATTCGCTGATTGGCAACCGTATGAGGACTTTTTTTTCTCAAAAAACACCACCAAAAATAATGGAAAAACAGCCAAAAGCTCCCTCTTGACCTTTTTGTCAGCATCGAAATCGAAAGATAATGTTGACAAATCGAAGATTCGATACGCTGGAGGGGTGCCTCAAGGAGCTTTAACCTAAGGGAATTGTGAACCAAAGAACTGCTTAAGTTTTCTCTGGAAAATTTTTCGAATAATTTGAGTCCTTAAAAAAATTTAAATCTAAAAAAATACATTATACACATATATATATTATTTTTCAAAAATCCTAACAATAGGTCTTGGCTTAAATATAATTTAATTCAATATTCATACATCTTAGCCATATACATTTACAAATTGTTGGGATCCCCCTAGAATATACAACTAAGTATTATATAAATTTTAATTCGATTTTTCAAGTTCACTAAATCATGTTTTGTTTTAATAACAACATTGCAAGTGTGAAATATCCTATATGCTTTCCAGAGTGAAATCAACAACATCATCCCGGGAGTTTACCAAATGCATATCACTTCTTCTTCTTTTTTTTGTTTTTTTGCAACTACCTGACATCCTCAAAGACGAATAGCTTAGTGGTAAGTGTTAAAATCGCATAATCACCTTAGAGGGTATTAGAGCCGCTCAATCTCCGCCTGTTTCGGGGCTGGGTTGCAATCATAATCGCCAAAAGTCGTAGGCAGTGGCGGACGGAGCCACGCCGGCAAACAGTTGGCATTCGGAGGCAGTCGGCAGCGGCAGGAGTTGTACAACTGGCGACAAAATGTTGCATGTTCGTGGCGCTGTCACCGGAGCTCTGGGAGACTGGGAGGCTGTGAAGCTGTGAGGCTGGGGAATGTATGCAAAAAGGTGCTAAAAAGATCAGAGGCAGCGATTTATCTTCATTTGCATTTGACGTCGCTGGCTGTGTGTCAAAAAGGTGTTAAGTGCCAGGCGGCAGACCAGGCTCGAGTCATGAGCTTAGTTTTCGGCAGCGGCGCCGCTTTTGATGGCAGCAGCAGCAGCAGTAGCCGATGCGCATAATTTTCTATATTTTATAACTCTGAGGCAGCCGATTTTGGGAGGCGAGCTATGTGAACACAGGGGCACATCAATCCGCTGAGCCGCGGCCGCCCAATAAGGCGAAAACCCCCCAGCACGAACCGTTATTATATGGCCAGGCAAATTTGCCAAAAAACCCCGAGCGACACCAACAATGGCCACTTCTAGCCGGGCCAAAGAGCCAGCAGACGGCCAAAAGCAAAAGGCCCAGAAAAAAAAACCGCAGCCCGGCCAAAAGCGAACTGAACTGAACCGAGCTAAGCGCTAGATAGTCGCACCGATAAAAGGGACATGAAATTCAAATTTGAGTGCTGCAAATTCGCCTGGCGACTTATCAGTCGAGTGAAATTTGCAACCAGAAACGGCTTCCGTATTACGGCGTTTTGTGAATTATGTGAGAAATTTGTTAGTGGGCTAAATAGTTTACTGATTTGCCGGCTCTTTCTCTCTGTACTATGTCGATGGCGCAACACGGCGTATGAGTAACGAAAAGGAAGTGAGATCGAATCAATAGATGCTGGGATAGCAGCGAAAATTGGACCAAGCAAAGACTTTACTTATAGGAAGAAACTGAAAGAAAGATGATTCTTTGTGCCAAGCTGCAATCCATGGCTAATTTTCCCATGGCTAATTGCTTGCAAGTGTAACAGACTGTGAAAACATGGCTTGATTTTAATAAGCAACTAACAAGATATATGGCAAAGTCCCAAAGAGAGGAAACTCTTAAATTGGTGAAAGGGAAATGGCCGACAAACGACTTTAATTGCAAATTGTTAAAAAAATGTGTTATAACTTAGAGTCTGAAAGGGGGAGAAGAGGCTTAAATTAATGATGAACATGGGAGTCATTCCAGTATAGGATAGGATAGGAGATCCGTTTATTGTTACTTTCTACCATTTCGAGTACCAGGCGGACAGAATTCAGCAAAGAACTAATTGAAATGAGCAGAGTAAACACATTTTATAACCAAAATTCATATCCTTCATACGCATCCTTGATACCACTTACTTCTATAAGGTGCCGCCTGGCTAAAATTATCCTCGACCAAAGCCACAACCACATCGAATTGTAATTGGAACTAGAAACGGAGACAGAGTCTGAGAAAGACCCCGAGATCGTGGCCGATTCGCGGCTCTGCGGCGGTAGTGTGACAGTGATAATCCCCCAAGAAATATGCACACAAATTAGGCATGCATGGGGCCCGAGCCCCTGCCCAGGTATCGCATAGTCTGGCTTAGTACGGGATCTCTTTTGAGGAGGGAGGGACCGAGGCGGCGGGCATCCAAAGGCTGGCCATTGTTGGCATATTTAAAGTTGTAAAATAGCAAACAAAACACGTTTGACCGACATTCGTGACCAAAGTGCGGCTGCCGCCGGAACGGAGGCTGGGGCTGGACCAGGATTTCAATTTCAATTTCGATTTCGCTTGGGCCGGCGACAAATGTGGAGCCAAGAGACCCAACTTCCCCATCCCAGCTCCCCATCCGAGCTGACCGTGTGACTACTTTGGCAAATGAAAATGCTTAGAAGAGAAATACAAGTTGGGCTGAGCGGCGGTGGAGTCGAAATAATTTATGATGCACTTTCTGGGGCTGGGACTGGGCTGGGACCTGAACTAGACCTGGACTGGGACCTAGCTGGATGTGGACTCGGTGGATAACTCCGTGAGTCATGGGCGCTCCGCTCCACTCGCCGCCAGGTGTCGCTCAAACAAAAGTGAAACCATTCTGTGCCTCTCTGCCGCACTCTGTCCCTCTGGGCAACAAAAAGGAAAGAGAAGAAAAACAAGCCACAGAGACCCTAAAATATGGCGCATTTGATATTTATTATTGTCTGCGTTTTAGCGTTTTAATCACATGGCCAGAGTGCACTGACCTGCCGCAACCTACGTACTGCGGCCAGCTACTTGTGGCTACCGAATTGCGGTGAAAATCCCTCGGAGTTGCAGTTGCAGTTGGATTAGCTGTGCACTGGGAGAAGTCTAATAGAGGAACCTAATATATGGTCTTGAAAAATGTGTTAGAACAGGTTATTACTCTGAAAGAACTGGCATGTATTGAAGGCTTTCTTAAGAGGTTTAATTTTCATGTCAAGATACTTAGTTTATTTTATATAATTTCAAGGTTAACTATAACTTTTCTCCAAGTGACAGTGTAGGCCCACGGCCCAGCTAACTATGTTAAACAGCGAAATCAGGCTCGGGCCAAGACCAAAGACCGACGACTGAAGACTGAGGCCTCAAGACCAGGCTCAGCTCATGACTCCCAGCGTCATCAAGATAAAGCGCATGACATACGGCGACAAGAAGCTACCAGAGCGTGCTCCAGCGCCTTGTGCCAGGAGGAGGTCGCTCCATGGACTCCATCTCCGACTCCAACTCCACCATCTGCATTTCGTCGCGTCGTCAGCTCGGCTCAGCTCAGCTCAGCTCAGCGTCACGGCCAGAGCCTGGCTCGAAGTGCAGCCTGGTCTTTGACCAAATTTGGTCAAACGTGCAACATTTCAGCCGCACGCTGTCAAAGTTTTGGCGTAGAAAGCGAAATTTTTGGCGGCACTGAGGTAATCCAGGCTACTGGTGACGAGAATTACGAGAATGTGGCAACCGAAAAGGAAAGTATTTCGGTGGCAGTTGCAGATTTGAACGAGATTTGAGCCAAGACTTCAATCATTTAAGAGCTGCCATAAATCATGGGCGCTGGCCGGCTGAATCAAGGTTTCCCCCTTCGGAACACACAATTTATTTTATAATCGTTTAATGCGCCTGTTTTTCCATGACATCACCGCCGCTGCGATCATTACGGTCTTGTCTGGTCAGGGCCCTGTTGCATGGCGATTCCCTCATTTGGCGACGTGGCAACATCAGCATTAACGCGGCCCACGCGGCGCATGTGTAATCAATCAACTGGCCATCGCGGAGGCCAGGCCAGGAGTGGTCCGCGGTTACCAGGTGTTGCTAATGGCTGCCACACAGTGTCAGGGGCATGTGTGGCAGGTTGCAGGTTGCAGGTTGCAAGTTGCTGGCTGCGAGGCCCATCTGATGAGGCTGCTGCGTTGAGCGCTTGCCATTAGAGGGCGTAATTACATTTTTATTGAAGCCTCCACACACACACACACAGCCTCCTCGCAGGTGCTGCGTTTTCTTTTTGTTATTTCATCGTTCCATCGGAGGAAGCCAAGTGGCAAATGGAAAACTCCCATGGAAATTAAGGCTCGTTTCCGGCGTACATAAAAATCGACAAAATTTACATAGTCTGTATGTAACACCGCCCCCGATGGCAATTTTAATGATTAATTTTCTCAGGCTCCAAATAAATGGAAAACCCATTGACAATCACATCGAAAATTGGCAACAACAGAAGCTGATGTAAAAGGAATTTAGCAGGCTTTTAATACCCTAACTGAGGGTTAAATAAATTGACTTTAAAAGACAGTCACAAATGATAGAATTTCGAACTTTGTAATTATTAATTTAATCTTTAATTTAATTTTACTTACTCAAATAAACCTAATGTAAGAAATATATAACGAACATTTGCCATATTTATTATACATTTAAATAAGATATCAAGTCACACTTAGTGTTAGGGGTTCTAATAAAAGATTGATACTTATTGTATAAGCTTTATAATATTCATCCTTATCCTCCTATAATTGATTTACTTATTCTCATTGTTAAAAGTGACTTATAATCCCCACTATAAGATCTCAAGAGTTCGCGACAAAAGCCAAGTTGCTCTTTATCCGATGAGGGTATCGATCTCGCAATGCCTGCAGCGTTCCAAGTATTTGGCCTAGTGCGACGACTGTGATCGATATAAATCTACAATTTTAATTTTATTTGGCAAAGCATTCGCAGCAATATATGAATGCAGCCGCCGATAAACATCGGCGGGCACGACTCATACCCGCCGCCAGTAGTGGCAGCAACAGCAGCTCCAGTCCAGATCTTGCCCAGATCGGTGGCCCAAGAACCCGCTGACATTTTCGTGGGTGTGGTGGGCTCAGAGCGAAGCCAGAAAAAGGTCAACTGGCAGCGGCAATCAAAATAGTTGAAAATAACTCAATTTTCTGGAGCAATTAACATGCTGCCAGATCTCAGATAAGCCCACACATTTGGCGGCAAACTTGAATAATCCAAACGCGGCGTAAGCGAGGCAAAAGGTGGGATATGGAAAAAAATTGCATGTAATTAACAGTTAATAATCAAAAATTACGTATACGCATGCGCAGCCGAGTCGAAGCAATTAATTTGGCCATCGATTTTGGCCGTTGTCGGCATTTTGAGCCGTCTTGAAAGCCACGTTTGGCCTTTCTGACATCCAGCAAAGTGGCAGCAACAGTGGCAGCTGGTACCTGGGAGCTGCGAGATGGAAGCCCGGAGAAGATGGCCAAAAACAGCTTCACCTCACCCGCAACGAAAGTTTCGCATTCTTGCAGTCGCCGTCTGAGTGAAATGAAAAGTGAAATTATTTATTATTAATGAAATTAATATATAATCATGTTTTTCTGGGTGCGTATGCGCTTTGTTTTTGTGCGACAGCAGCACGTACATATGTTAAATCACAAAAAAAGCGACGATAAATAACCAACAAAACGCCGCGCGACCAAGTCCAACACGTTTCGCAGCATCCATCCAGCGAAGAGGCAGAAATACTTTGGCCAGGCTTTAAAAAGTTCGCTTTCGTTTGTGTCCAAAAAGTACATCGTTGTATGATAATGAACACGTAAAATTGGGGGGAAAATGTTCGAAAATCGCTGCGAAAACCAGTTGTTGCACCAAAAACCATTGCAAATCGGTGGCAGATGCTCCACGCGGCGCGCCACTCGAAGGATGAGGATGTCTCCGGCCACTGACAGGCTGAAGGTCGCCGCTCGGGGATGTCACAGAACGGGAGTCCGGCCATAAACATGGCCTGAAATATGAACTCGGGTCTGAGAAATGGCCTGCCACAGCGGGGCTAAGTCGGGCAGGACATATAAATGGCCTAAAGTGATATTTATTGCCCCGAGACAGCACTGGGTCAGATAAATAGGAGCAACTGTGAGTTAAGGATAATATCAAATAAAATATATAATCACTTAAAAAACAATAATTACAGGAGTTACTTGTAAAATTACTTACTTAGTTAAGGCTATAAATTATATTTATCATGGTTATAATTCCTCACTTAAATTTATAAATTATCTTCCTGATCATCATCTTAATTGAGGAGTTCTTCCTATATTAATAATCAATCTCGATAAAATTGTTTACTTAAAAAAATATTATAAAACTTTATTGAGTTTGAGTTAATTTTAGGGGGAAATCCGCACATTAATAGCTAACCAAAAGCTAGACTAAGTAATTTGCCATAAACAATCAAACAACTACATACAACTTAATTTGGCTTAATGGCATTCATAAATTGCACCCTATAAAAATCAAATAAAACTCAATAGTTTCCTCTCGCAGCGTTACAAATTAAATACGAAATTTATGCGATTTCAATTTCCTTGTGGCCTTTTTAATTAAAACATAAATATTTATACGGAATATTTCACATTGCCGCCACAGCCATGCAACACACACTTGCCACACGGCGCATTACGAGCCTGGCCGAAATTAATTCAGCAAATAAATAATAAAATCATTTACAATATAATTGCAGCGGGCCAACAAAAACACTTTCACCTTCGCCACGACGTCGGGTTCGTTTCGGTTTGGTTTTCAGTCTTTAGTGTTCAGTTTTTAGTCTCCAGTTTTTAGTTTTCCGTTTGCAGAGTTCGCTCTTTGGCTGGATCGAGCTGTTGCTGTTTTTATTTATGCTTTGTGGGTGTTCAACATGCACCATTTGACTTTTTACCACTGTTTTTCCTCCAAGTTGCCCCGTGTGGTGGCATGAACATATTTATGCACCGCCGCGTTATGCCTTTGCCAGAGCCCGCAATTAGCCAGCACCGTCTACGTGGCTATGAAAATACAAATAGGCGCGAAATGTGTTTCAAAAAAGAGGCTTTTGATTTTGTCATTTGACACGGCCAATATAATGGTTTGGGGATCCCACTCCCACTCACTCCCACAACAACTGCCACCTCTTTAAGCCTCAATCTACGATCAACGACCAACATCATAATAGAATCTCCTGTGGCATTTTACCTGCCGCGCCACATTCAATTAATTAACCATTAAATGTTTGATTTGCACTAAGCACATACATAAAACATAACAAACCCCATAACGAGGCCCGATCATGATGACAACGACAATGTGCCAGGGTCTTTCGGGGAGTTAGCTGATTAGCCAGAGATAAGCTCTTAAAAACAGCCAGCACAGTGGTTCCAGATGCAATGGAAAGAGCTTAAAAATATTGCTTCCTTATTGCCCAGTCGAATTTGGGAAGAAGTGGTTATTTTACTTAACTTTATTTAACTTTACTTTACTTCATATTGAACAAAGTGATATTTATTTGAATTAGGAAAGTAAGCTATAATATACGTTATAACCTCCCTCCTTTCTCATCTTTCCTACAATATCAATAATTCAGAAATCTAATAAATCTTTAATAAATTACAAACGATCTAAAAATAAACCAAGTTCATCACTGCTTCCGTAAACAAACAGCTTTACCGAAACCCATTACCCCAAATGGAGCTCCTTCTGTAAGGAATAGAAGAACTATGCAATTCCACTGAATTTCCCGCTAATTGAACCCAACCCGGCACTTAGTATATCCCATCGATTCCCATGGAGGTTAATGCCCACTCAATCACCGCCGATCCAGTGTGCGCCGCATTGGTGGGAGTTGACTGGCTGACTGGATGGCTGCCTGGTGGCTCATAACTCATTACTAAGTGCCAAGCGTTTGTTATGTGGCACAAAATGCCAATGAACTCCGTTCGGTTATCCGTTTTATCGGGTCCCATTCCGCTTAGGAACCAGCGAGACGCCGCCACAAAGAAACGGAAGCGTCCTCGGCTGTAATTTGCGGCCACTTGACATGCATATCCCAGGCACTGCGCACCGATCCGTTCCGCGTTGTTTCGCTGAGCGGAGAGCAACAGGCGGGCGGACTTAGGGATGCATATCGGGCGGGAAAGGTCGATATAATATGTTTATGGAAATATAGCAGTTGAAAATATCGTTTCAAAATTAATAGACATTAAAGAGATAATAGTAATAGATTGAAGTCAAAATTATAAAAGGTTTTATAAGTGCAATTAATCATTTATATTAGAAGCTGCTTTAATATTGCGATTTAATCGAAAATCGACGCGATAAATAATAAATTGAAAAATAAATAATAAAAAACAAAAGGACTTTTTATGTATTAAACATCCATTAATATTAAAGTAAATTAGGAAAACCGTTTGTACACCTTAACCAAATTTTATTCATCCATTAAACTAGTTAATACTAAATACAGTTCTTAACTGAATACCTTCGATATTGATATCGAATTCATCGTTCTTTATTTAACCGATAGTAAACTTTCGATATTTTGGCCATCTCAAAGCCCAAACGCATTCGAAGGCCGTTCGCGGACAGACCGGCAATGTCCAGACAGCCAACAGACCGCCAAAGTGCATGCTCGAAACGCGTTAAACGATGATTTAGTGCCAATAAATAAGTGTAAACGTTCATTACAGATAATTAATGTATCTGCACAGAGGTCAGCCAGTCAGCCGGGCCTCTCGGTTCACGGAAAAGTGAAACTTCAATTAGACGGCTTAACAGCATTATGGCGTGGACGATTAAGACTTAAATTACGAGGAACGTCCCGTCGATCGTGGGTCTACACAGAAGCAAAAGACGAGCATTAAATCTAAGAAGAATATTAATAAAATAATAGATTATAATATAATATAAATATTAATCAGTAAAATCAGATGATAAACAATGAAGTTAACACACATTCAAATTACTTTGTTATTTATTTGTTGTAAATTCTAATATAAATATTAATGCAATGTAATTAATTAAATTTAACTGGATATTTAATTAGAGATTTATAATATATAAATTAGACTTGGCTCCAATTTCTCTATCTGTACGGGGTGTAAATGCACGGGAATTGACATTTCACCTGCAAAGTCGTCTCTGCCATTGATCTCTTTATCACATAGTCGGGTCCGGACCCCGGGGTCGTTGGTGGAGAGATGGTGTTGGCTCTCCGTCTGGCTCTTTTTCGGATGGCGTTGCTGTTGCTGTTGGTGGTACCGCACATGCCCCAAATCCATGCAACAATCTCAACTGCCGCCTGACAATGTCGCCCAATTCGTCTTGCAGTTTTCATGCCCGCCGGCTGGAAATTTCGTATTTTTTCTCCTCCATCGCAGGCTCTCAGCCTCTCAGCCTCAGCCTCGGCCTGGGCTGGGACCTGGACTTCAGTTGAGTTTCAGTTTTCAGCGCTCGTTTTTCAGCTCGGTTTTGGGTTTCGGTTTCGGTTTTGGTTAGCCTTTTCAATTTAAAATGTAAATCAAGTGTGAAAAACAAAATCTGCAGCGAAAGTGTTGCAATTGCAATTTGCTCGTTGCGATTTTTGACGTTTCTCGCTCCGAGGCTGTGTATTGATTTATTTTGATTGTTAATCAATTTGGCGAGCGCTGTCCCCCGATCGGTGTCGCTCCGGTAATAGTTCAATGAAATTATAAATCAGTCGCAAGTCCCCGTTTCCGAACCCGGAATCCCCCTTCTCCGATCTCTCAGTTATCGATGGTCGTCGCAACATGGTCGCCGGGCGCGTCGAGTAATTCAAGACAAACCCGAAAGAATGCAAGTGACACAGTTTGAGTCTCCTTTCGTTGTGGCACTCTTAACCCATTGAGGGTGGCGCAAGTGACACAGAAAAAGAAAGGATGAAAGGATATTTATATTTAGGCCTTTTTTAGTTAAAAAACTCCAAAATTATTGAGTATTTTTTAATCAGTATGAAGGGACTAAAATTCGCAAATAAATAGCTAGTTTCTTAGGAGAATAATGTATGTATATTTATTCAGATAGATATCAAACACTTTTCCCAATATATTTAAACATCTTACTATCATATTATTTAGGGTACAATTAACGTCAATATATATTTCAAGAGAATTTATTTCTATTCAAAGGTGAGTGACTTTCGTTTAAAGTTCATTTGCATTCCAATGTTTTTATGCAAAGTTTAGGTTTAGTTTTCTTCTGCAAAAAAAGAAGCACCCTTCATGGCATAATATAAACTAAAGGAATATATGGGTAACCGAATAATTTGACAGGTAACTTTTTTATCATCTTAGGAAATATATTTGGAATGCGGTGAAGCTTATTTTGGGTCAAAATACCAGCTAGAAAAAATCTCCCATGTCCGTTAAACCTTCTGAAAATTTGGGTTGGAAAAGAAACATATTTAAGACTGCTTTGAAAGAACTTTCTTTCGTTTGGCCAAGAACCAAACTTTAGTGGGTTAAAGTGGTCAGGAGGCGACTCATTTGTCAGCAGGAAGCTGCTGGAATTGTGGAAAGCAAAATCAGAAAAGCAAAAGGATATGGCGCAATTTGCGCATGCGCACGCAAATTACGCGCCATAAATCATGCGACTTTTGCTTTTTTCTTACATGCTTACTTTGTATTTCTTATATTTTGAGCCTGCTCCCTGGCTGGGCTTCGGTGGGAGTTGCCCCAACTGTCACCGTCGCTGATTGCCGGTTGCTGTTGCATTGCCGCTGCAGATTAGCGAGAAGCGATAAACACATAAACCAAAATAAATTGCAAAGAAAGTGGATGTGGACACATGGCCGGGCTCGCATCCATGTTCGATGGTCGCGTGCGTAAGCAATTATACGCTGGAATCGGTGGCCCGTGGAAGAGGCTCGTCTGGGGTCGAGGGTTGGTTCGGGTGGGGGTTGGGGGCTGGGTGTCCAGGTCATGCTACATACATGCATACATGTGTGCAACTGCGGTTGGCCTGACATTTGCCATCCCGCTGATCCCGACCCTGACCCACAAAAGTCTAGCGACTTGCGGCCTGGCAAATTGAAAAAGAAAACTCAACCGGCTCGAGTGATGTCAATCACTCTGGCACTTTACTATTGCCAAGCTTAAACTACACACAAAAGAAATATTTGAACAAATGCCAGACCATTTGGAGGAAAATAATTTTATATGTTTTAAGGTAAGCAATTGTTATTTAGTTTGCATTTTTAAAGATATTAAGCTGAGCTTACTTTCTTGTATTATAATAATGATATTAAATATTAGTAAATATATATTGTTGATTATTTTATTTTCTTTTTAATGTCAGTTAAAACCAAGTTTAAATCTTCCAAACATTTTCTGTTTGTGTTTCAACTCCCCTTTCTACCCCGCCCACTCAGGTGGCATGCAAATCTTCCTCTTCTCCACGCCAGGTATTTCGCTTCTCTGGCTGATTTTGTGCCTTGTTTTCCATGCTGTTTTTTTTGCACTTCTTGACGGTCGCGGTCGGCTGCTGTGCCCCCAAGGTTAACGGCGCAAACAAAGCGGGCCAAAACAGCCAAATGGAACAGGCCGAAATGAAATGAAATGGAATGGACGCGAACCTCGTCATGGATCCGCCAAAGCCGGCGGCTAGAGATGGAAATTTGCGACTGACAAGCTCTCAAGATGGGCAGTCGGTCGCACAAGTTGCAAGCGGAAGATGGGAGCCACGAACAGAGATTGATTCTGAAAATTTCATAAGATATAGTTATTATTATATTACCTAAAAAAAGGTTGTTTAGAAATTGAGTTACTATTTAATTAATCGTTTATCAAATTACTTTGTAGGGTTGTGTAATTTCTTTCTAGAAAGGAGTAAAACTTAACCCATTCTTGAACACTTTACTCTGCCAAGTTAAATTTCGCTCAAGTATCGATTACAATTTGGCATTCACCTAGTTTTTGGTCCCTTCAGCTGACCCAGAACGATCTCAGCTGTCAGTTACAAGTGCTCCGGGATGCAAAACGAAAAAGTCACGAGCTCAAAATCCGCCTCCAATGCGAAGCATTCATAACTCTCACGCTCCGGTTTCGGCCGTCTCTAGGCCCATGGGCACTTCGGCGCTGACTTTGTTCTTCTCGATGTGGCTGCCAAACCCAAAACCCAAAACGTCACTCCAAAAGAGCCAACACTCAACCTGGTCGCGTTGTTCTCATCGCCGTTTTGTTGTTATGGAGACTGTGGTGCTTACACTGGCCACAAACTCTTCGATATAGAACATTTTGTAAAGATTATTCTTTAAGAAATAATACTATTTAATAATGAAATGTGATATTATATAATATGTGTGTTTGATCTATTATATCCTCACTAGTTTAATGTGTTTTTATTATACTTTGCAAGCATTTATTTATTCACTTATTCATTTTGATTTATCAAGGCTAAATATTGAAAGAATACCTTCATACCCTTGGTGAGCTTTGGTCCAATCGCATGTTTGGTGGAAGATTCATTTCTCTCACTGTATTCCCCTTCAGATCCAGTGAGTAGCCGTCTGAGAAGCAGCGCCATTGGCTCTCTGACAGCCGCCTGGCATGTTCATTTTTATGGGCTCGGAGCCGAGAACAGCTGCATTCTTAGAAGTCAAAAGCGAGACCGGCCGCCGGCAGAAGAATGCCCGCCAGAAGACTAGCTTCTAACTGTGGTTGTGGGATGTGGATGCTGGATGCTGGATGCTGCTGATTGAAGACTTGCTGAACTTTTCGTAGGGCGTTGCAGGAGTTTCTGATTATAAATTGAATTTTATTAGTTTGCTTGCGCGCCGCATTGATTTATGATTTTTCTACAAAAAGCAGAACCCAACTAGAACTTGGCTCTTGTAGGTTGCCTTTAATTAAGTCCGAGTGTCAATATGATTTATGCTCCTCCACACATGCTCTCGTCTATATAATTAAAGATTCGAAATCGTCCCAGCTTTCGGCTTTCCCTTGGAGGCTTCTCGCAATGCTTTTCCAGTTGCGTGCGATTGCATTACGGGTGAAATTTGCCAACTTTTACAAAAGATCTCGGGTCATCGATAACCTTTTTGGCTAGGTTTTGGGTTGCTGCCGCCTCCGACTTGGAGGAGACCGTTCCTGCTGCTGCTGCTGATGCTGCTGACATCATCAAATGCGATTCCGAATCCGCGTTTAAAGCTGGCAATTTCATTGAATGCCTCGGCGTCCGTGGCATCCATTTGGGTTGGTTTTGATTACATAAATTTGGCGCCGTCTGCGATCGCGATGCGGTTCCATTTGCATCTTCAAAGTCCGCGTGGAGCGGAGCGGACTGGAGTGGCGTGGCGTGGATCAAATGTGGGTCAGCGGTCGCTCTTCCACTGGGGATTTGGGTGCGGCTCTGGACATCGCCATATGTAATTACAATAACTGCAACTTCCACTTCCATTGCAACTGCAACTGCAACAGCAAAAGCAACAGCAGGAGCAACATCAACGGCAACAGCATCAAAGCAAACAACACGATCCAAGTAAAATGTCTCGAAACCTGTCGCTTTTAATTAAAGGCCCCGCAAACTCCGACTCTAAGTAACTTTTCATGTTTCAAGTTATGCGCACAATTTTAAGCGACAGCCCCAACAAAGGCATTGAACACAGAAATAACTTTTGCATTTAGTCATAACTGCATTTAAAATGTTTGTAAATGTTTATGCAAAAAAAAAAAAAAGAGCAGCACAAAAAGGCGCACACAAAGCCAAAAAATGAGGGGAAAATCTCTGGCTTTTTGGGCTTGAGTTCGGGTACGACCCACTTCTGTCATGTTGCACGATAAATACTTTGAGATTTATTGTCTGCCGCGGTGGCAGGCATAATTACAATTTATGCCCAAGGTGGTCCCCGAGCCCCGCCTTGTGCAATAGACTCCTACGACTCCCGTGTCCCGGCTCCATCCCCTTCCCCATCCCGATCTCCATCCCAATTCCAATCCCAATCCAAGTTCAAAAGCATGTTTGAGGAAGCTGTCGCCAAAGACAAAGCTCCATACAAATTGGGAGGGAGCCAAGGAAGCCGTTTGGCTCATACGATTGCTTACCTGTCTCGCAATTGCCATTATTCTTGGCTGAATTGAAAGTGAACACCAGACAGACAATATTGGGAATATGGGAGGTAGTTAGCTGAGAGATCGAAGATCTTATACTCTTATTTATGAAGCTGTCAGTAGTTTATTCTTGGATGTTCAATATTTCAGTATTAATTAAAAGGAAGTTAGGTTAGTCAATAAAAGTAAGTCAAGAACTAAATAAAATTCTATAAAATTTATCTGTGATAACGTTAAAAATTACAGCCAAGTAGATGGTTATCCCCATTACCAAGATTCCTTGTTAAAAAAATCTTAAAGTTTAGACATCTTTATTTTTAAATACATAACCATTTCCGTATGTCTCTTTATTCTGTATATCACCATTTAATATCTATTTTCAAGACAATACTACCCACAAAATATTCCATAGAATGCTAACTTGTTGCTTTTCATACGGGTTAAAGATGAGCTCTTAATGGCTGTTAAGTTCCATTCTTCTTTTTTAATGGATTCATAATGTCTTGAGTGCTCTTCCACTTCCTGCTAATAGAATCTAGGAAGTGACTAATTACCTAATGAACTCCTACTTCATTTTATACAAGAACACCTTACTCTTCAGACACTTCCCCAAGCCTAATTGGACAATTGATATGGCCCAGAAATCAGGGTATTTGCAGAGTATCAAGAGGCGAAACTTTCGCATGGGGAGGCCCATTACATCATGCGAGAGGACTGGGTCTTGAGCACTTTTGGTCTATTGTTGAGCACATAATTAAGCACCGCTTAGCTTATGTAATTAATGTCAGGCCAAATGGCAGCGTCAAGAGCCGCGTGGAGAGTCTAATGAACCAGCTGCGTGTGCTGATTTATATGCGACTTTTCATAGCTTGTTTGTTGTTTGTTGTCTGTTGTCTGTTGGCCGTTCGTTGTTTGTTTTTCCCGGCCAAATTGTGTTTTGTCACCGTCACCGGCGGACGTCTCTCTCTCGATCGCGCACTTAAACTTCGTTTATGCGCAGGCTCTGCGCTCGATACTCCAGTTTCGGAGCTCTCGGACCATGTGACATAAGTTGCCATTGCCATGATATATGAATATGACAAAGCGACATGGACAAC
>VNJS01000461.1:0-16539 GCA_008042575.1 Drosophila watanabei
GGCAATTAGCACAGGCGGGTTCAGTCCAGTCCAGTTGCGTGCGAAATGATCACAGCGGATCGGCAAAGGAGGCATTCGGCTCAGCGGACAACAGCAAATGCCATTTATGGACGGGTCGACCTAAGCGCTCAAATGGCAAAGCGACCTCAGCGGACGGACGGACGGACAGCGCAGCATGAAGACTTTAAGCGCCAACTTAGCTAAGACTGCACTTAGGGAAACAATCTTTTCTGTACAATTTTTATAAATTAAAAAAACTGTTTATACTGAGAGCTGGATATATTCAATAAATAAAATATATGGTATTTCCCTTAGATTTTAATTTATATTTTTTAATAATCAAACAAAATTTATAAAAAGTGTATGATATATTTTTGTTTATTTAATTATACCTGAGATATAGAACCCATCAGTTGTCATATTATGTATGTTATATGCTTTATAAGCTTAGGCTATTGAAGGGGCTGTACAGTTAGGTTTAAGAATAAATATAATTTACATCGTTTGTTATATTGCAATAACAAATAATTAAATAACTAAGTTATAACTTACAAAGTTCCTAAAAGACTGTATTAATCACACTTGTGTTTAAAATTTCAGCAGAGTGCAAAGAGTAGTCTCGCAGTGTTATTGAAGATGCTAATTACCGTCGCCGATTTTAGGTGTTTTTATCTTAAAGAGTTTTATTTTACTTTTCAATATAACATATACATATATTTAAGCACCTAGTTATCTTAGTAATATATGTTTTATAACTTTAGAAAGTTGTTAAGTACTTTAATTAATTACCATCAATAATTCACTGCTCTTTCTTCTACACATATTATTTACATCAAATGCAAACTATTTTTGTCGAGTTCATGGAATCCTTAAAACCTTTTTTTCGCCAAGTGTAGGACTGTTAATCCGCATCAGTGACTACCGGGGCCGAGTGCAGGTTTTAGCATGGTTGTAAGGCGCGCGCTTTATGGACGTTCAAATAATTTGGCCATTAGGCTTTGATAAACGCGTCAAGACCAAGCAGTTCGCAACAATTAACACCAAGCCAGAGGTAAGGCTTCTGGTATGGGAAGTGGTCACAGAGCGCGACGGGCACCCTGACGAGCTGACTGACTGACCCTTTTACCCGGCCCGACGCACCGTAAATAATATGCACAAATTGAAAACGACAGAGGTTGCATCACAGGCCCAGGAGGAGCAGCCAGTCGACGGCGAGGAGGAGGAGGAGGAGGAGGAGCAGACGGCCTTCACTGCAGGCACTGCAAAAGGAAAAGCAGACCAAGAGGCAGCGAGGCCCCCGACATGTGAAGCCAATTTACCAAAAACCCAAAACTCGAAATTAGGTAAAAAAAACACGAATGTAATGAAGAATGTGCAACAGGCTCGACTGCGACTGCGACTGCGTCTCAGACTGCAAACTCGAGTTTTATTTAGCCAGTTTTGGCTTTTTGTTGTGCAAAATGAAATTGAAATTCCTGAAACGTGCCCAGCAGATCGGGTTTGGCTTTGGCCGAAGATGTCGTGGCTGTGGACGGAGAGCAGGATGGCTTTGTGGCTTCGTGGACTGGTGGATCGATGGCCGCGGGCTCTGGAAACACCTTTCGCTGCGCTGCGCCGTGGCTGTCTTGTCCCTGCTCACCCAGTTGCATAATTTACGGCATCTCTTTATTGATCTGGACGTTTATATGTAGGTTATGCATTGCCTTATATTACGGCTATGACACGATCGGCAGGCAGACAGGTTTCCGCTGCAGCTAAGTTCGGTTCCCGGCTAGGAAGCGTGTGAAATTGCCTGAAAAGCGTCTTAGACCGAGCGTTTAGCTGCCGTGGAGAAGGAAATGGCAGTTTAAAGAGAAAGGTTCGATGGGTCTTGACATTTTGGGGAAATGTTTTGGCAGCTTTTTCAAATAATCCCTTAATGGCCAAAGATGGTGGTTGAGTAAAATATAAAAGTGGGTATCGGGGAAGAGATAAATATATAAATGATGTTATTATACAGGAAATAATTAGTTAACAGACGAGTTATAATTTTAAATTTTACAAGATACAAGTTGAAACCAGTTAAACGATGTTAGTTTTTTTACTCATTATTATCTTTAAAACCGAATGGGTAATACAATTACTAAAAATAAAGTTTCGCTTTTAAAGACAGTTTAATAATTTATTTATCAAAAGCTTTCAGGTTGTAATTGTTAAACAGAGTCAACATAATCTATAATTATTACTGTATCTTAAAAATATAAACAACTCCTTCGTAGGGATAAAACATGGATAGGAACCTTGTCAGTACTATGCTTTCCTAGCTTTTTTTGATACGGTTAAGTAAATAAATAAATAATTAAAATTGGTTTATAGGTTTTTAATTATTACTGTACTTGTTACTGTAGTGTAGTAACTTATGTAAAATTGGCAAAGAAAATAACTTCAGGCTTTTAACTGTAGTCAGTTATGGTGATCTATCTTGGACCTTGAAATTCGATGCTTAAAGAGAGTTCCGTTCATTTCATTTTAAAACTGATAAATGGCACTTACTAAGCCAAGCAATTCGGACTCCTTAAAACTTCTTATCTACATATCTATTTAACATATATAAATATATTGTATAAATAGATTTGTACTTATAGCTCGCAAAGGAACTAAAGTGAAAATTAATTTTTATCCAAAAATAATTTCTTATAATTTAAAGAGAATTGAGCGAAATCAGATGAATATTGTTCTATAGCTATTAGATACAAGCAGTAAATCTGCGTGATATAGCTAGTTTAATATCATCATGTCTCTAAATTAAATTAAGTCTAGATTTCTTTAAATAACGATGTTATATCTCGTGATAACTTTTAAAGGCTGTTTTTGTTCATTTTATGTCACGCCTTAAGAAATAAATAATTTATAGGTGTTTCTCTCAAAATTTCCAACATTTTGTGTTTATAGAATAATCTTAAAAGAAGACAATCTAGTTTTTGTCTTTCATTCTATCCAAAATAGCTTATGTTGCCTCATCCTGAGAGAATATTTTCATAATTTTATTATTTCTTGATTTCCATAATACATTTCATAATAGTTACGGTTCTTGCTTCATTTTTTAAGTTTTACGACTTGAGGTCCATTCTTCGCTGGACTTTTATTGCATTTCTTGGCACTCAAGTGCATTTCCCATCCGTGGGCCACGTAGATACACTCAACTTTATTGCACACACGCCTCATTGAGTGGGACGCTGTTGCAATGCGGCTGGCAACTAGAAATAGCAAGCACTTATCTGCCGAACAATAAGCCATAACAAAACACTCACGTTCACACATGGTTAACCTTCAATCGGGCCTAATCCGAGTGCAGGAGAGACGCAGGAGGTGGTCGAGGAGAGGCCTCCATGGCGGTCTGCAACGTCATCGTCGTCATCTCACCGGTAATTGCTCGTGGCTTTCTTCACTCGCCGCTTGCCGCTTGGCACTTGGCCTGCCCCAATTTGTTACGTGAAGCTGGAGCTGGAATTCACGCCGAAGCCGAAGCTGGAGCTGAAGCTGCAGGTGCTCGAGTGTCGACGTTAATGTCATTGTTGCCACGGTCCGGCTGACCCACATCCATGGTAAATGAAGCCGCGCTAATTGCAGGCCGATAAATTGATTTCATTGCAGTTGCATCACGCCAGCGTCCGCGGGGGGCCATCGGGCAGGTGATTCGAGGCGGTGGGTGCGTTTAGGCGGCTTAATCGAAACGCCAAATTAATTGGCCGGGTAATCAGAGTTGAAAGTGCGTGCACATTTACCCCGTGCAGTGGCTTTATGGGATCTGGCTCTGGTGGATTTAGCAGCAGGTGGCCGCCAGAGACTGGCGCCAAGTGCTGGTTAAAATCCGAAATCCGTTCAGAAAGATGAGCGGCACTTCGTTCACTTGTTTCCGCCAAGGTCGGCCGGACTGCAGACTGCGAGTTAACAACATGTTGAACACCGCCAACAGGTATTAACGCTTATTAATGGCAACAAGCAAAGCGAGAGCCTCGCCAGGCCTCTGTTGCAATGGCCATTAAGCAAGAAGATGCTGAGCCGCAGACGGAACATTGATTATGGCCAGTCGTCCTTTGAACACACGATACAGTTGCGCAGGCAGCTACAGATACAGATACAGATGCCGTTGAGATACAGATGCAGATGCAGATACAAATGCAGATGCAGATGCAATTTTGCTGAAACCGGCTCACTGGCTCGGCCGTTACGCAATGTCTGGCCAAAAGCAAAGCTAAGCCAAGCCAAGCCAAGTCAGCCGCTTTATTCACACAGTCAGAGGTCTCGCATTCCAATTTGCGTAGACTCGTCGCAAAAGTCCGCTCGTGGAGCTGGTGATGCTGCCCACTCCTGCTCCGAACCCTGGTGGCTAACTTGCTGTTGGAAGTTGGCAGGCAGGTAGGCAGCTGCACCCGCCGTAGTCGATTTCCTCATTGCTACACAGTGCCAAAATATAGTCGGGCTTGGGATCCAGGAAATGGCATTTCTAAAGGTCTTTAAGTGCTGAGATGCGTCTTAGGGGGTGCAGGTATGTATAAGCACATAAAACATATATTTATACCTTATTTTGTGATTATTTTAATTACCTATCATATAAGACAGTACTTCTTGAAGGTCAAAAGTTGTTTTAAAAGCAAGCATCTGCTTTTTGTTACCAAAAACAGTGAAAAATACATATTGCAACTTCTTCAAGGTTTCTCATTATATTTATATATTTGCAATTATATAAAAATAATGTTATTTGATTACAAGGGACAAGTTCACGCCCTAACTTGCTTCGTTTGATTAAATTTGCTTATAAATTTTTACGTAACCAAGTTATTTTGCATCATAGCCTAATGTCTTTCAAAACGACGAAATGGAATATTTGTAAACGATCGTCGTTGGAGGATTTTCGGAGACAATTTCCAAAACAATATGTTTCCAAAAAGTTCAAAAAATTCAAAAACAATAAATAAATCAACATTTGAACTTATTGCTTTTATGGTGGCAATGAGATATATTGAATCTTTAAATAGAAAAAAGGGTAGTTGAAGATGTGCTCAAACTCCAATATAAAAGTATCAGTGGAAGGATCAACTTGTATTGTAGCATTGATGTTATGTATATGTACATATGGTGCTTTTTTAACTGATACCTTTATTTAAATTTAAAGTAACGTTTCTTTAGGTGAAATAAGCAGAAATAAAGCAGAATTTATTTGAAAATCATAATCAAAGTTTAAAATACTTTTTACGATTTTAATAGGTTTTGGTAAAATAATAACAACTCCATAAAATAATTACTATGAGACGTTGTCAAAAAATTGTTATTGATTTTTAAACGATTAGATATTTTCCTAAAGTTAACAGTTTTTTCAACAATAAAACATTTCATTAAAGTTTAAAGCTAACTCGGCAATGAAACTCCCTGCTTCCTGCTTGACTTTTTCCATTTTTGGCGAGTGTACTTGAGCCGAGGCTTAGCTGCGATTGGAGATGAAGACACCTGAAGTCGCCTGAAATGAGACCTGCCTAGGCAGTATTTTATAACACTTTGACAAATATTGCTAATTAAACGGCATATCTTGGCTGCCACCTGGCCGTCGATTGGCCAAGAGCGGAGCCCCGCCGGAGGGGGAAGATGAAACAGGAGCGGCATCGGTACAGGGATCCGGATCGGGGTGGGGTGGAGTGGTCCGCGTTAAAGCGGAACCACTTTGCGGAGACATCTTCGGTTTCCTGCCAGACAATTAGATATTGCGCAACCAGGCCGTGACTTACCTTACCCCATCGATACGAGGTGGAATGGTGCCAAAAAAAAGCAGATGCAACCACATTACGTCAGCTCCCCTTTCACTCTTCTCCAGCGCCATCACCTCCATCACCATCACCATCATCCTCATGGTTATGACGATCATCGCCGTCATGAATGGCCAGTGTTATTGCGGCTGCATTTCTTGCCGAGATGCCCAATTGAATGTCCCTCCAGCGGGCTTCCCTGCAGCCGGATGACTGATGGCCCAGGTGGGCGTAGAGGAAGTAGATGGGGCAGCTGGGGCAGCTTGGGAGCCACATGCCACAAGCAACTCTATAAAAAAATTAAGTCATTGGCATGAGTGCGAATCTCTTTACGGCCCGTCGCTTGCATTTTTGCTCATTAATAGGCAAATTCATTCATTAGTCATTTTTTACGACTTTTATTGGTGTGCGACTATCGCCACAGCACCTGCACTTGCATTCGGAGTTTGTCGCGCGCCCCAAGGAGTGTATCTTTTTCTCAGTCTTCGCAGTGGTTCCGCCTGTCGGAGGCAGAAACTGAAGCGAGTCTCTCCCAGGCACACTGGGTCTGTGTGTGGCTCCTCCGCCGCGTAATCTTTTCCCAGTTTTCCACACCAATTATCTCACTTTCCACTCCGCAGCCGCGGCGGCGGCAGCTTGTCTGCTTTATATAATGACATGTGGGATCTGTTTGCGTTGTGGCAAATTTATGCGGCTTGAACTTCCACTTGTTAGCGGGGCTGGGAACTACTGTCAAGATTTGGTTGGAGGTTTTGTTGGTATAATCCCAAAATCGTTTTGACTTAATTAAACTAATGACAAGGCGGCGTTAAAGGTCAAGAATGGAAAACTCTTGTGTTTGCCTGAGATACATTTTCATTATTGAAGTGTGCTTGAAAATCTTAAACTGTAAAGACTATTTATACTCTTCTTATTATGTTTGCGAATTCCGGAAGTACATAGAGTCAAAGAAACCATTTTATAACTTAATAGTCTTATTTGCGACTTTATTTATGGGTGCGATAACATTGAATACTTGTGACCAAGGTTAAGATTGCCTCAAAGTCGCACGATCCTAATAAATATTTCAAATTCAGCAAGGAGAGTGATATCTGGGATTACTTTTAGATATAAGGAAGTGTTATGCTCGTTTTTGAGCCTTAAAATCTAGTCTACGTACTACAAAACATTTAATACCTTAAGCTGAGTGAGAGTTATTTTATGTTGATAGTGAAATAACAATTTAATTTCCTTTAGATTTGGAAAAGGTACAGTTTTCTGTATAAATGTATCTATAAGAGTAAGAAAAACAAAACATGAGTTTGTAAATCCATTGACATATTAATAAATTATAGTTCATTGTCCATTTCAGAATCATATAACATAAAGCATAAAGCAGCTCGACCCCCGCACGAAAGTCAAGAGCTGCGATTGTCACGGCAACAACGTTGAACTGAACACTTTATTTGGCCAACATTTTTTCATAGCTTGCAGCTATTTTTTGTGGTCGTTTTTGTGGCTGTTTGCTCATTTGCTTCAGATTGACAGGCCAGTGACATGCTGACAAGCGGCGGCTGGCGGCGGGCAAGTGACAACAGTGCCAACAAGGAAGTTGGAGGCGCATCTTCCACGCGCGCCCAATTATGACAAACGACGGCAGTGCCGAGCCCCGATACGAGGCTTCCCCTGCCGCCGCCCACCAAACGCCCAACTTGCCACACGGCACGAGGAACTGAGGCATTGAGGCATTGAGTTACGGCTTGCAACACCTGCGGACTTTCGGCACTGTCATTGCCGCTCCGGAGACGCAACAATGTAACTGGAACGCCGCAGGTAACTACCAGCTGCAGCGCATGGGCGTGCAATCCGCCTCTCCATGGAATTTGATGGGGGAACTATTTTGGAATTCAGTCAGGTTTAGATAATGTATATCGGGAGAAGCACAGCAAATCAAATGATTTAAAGTTGATCAATTAAACAGGAGAAATATGTTTGTTTATTTTCAGGTTTAAACTTTGATAAACGATAGGGTTTGCACTGATAAAATTGTAATTATAATTGTCTTTTTGTCTTTAACAAAAGTAACACATTTATATAAATAAATAAATCTTAATTTTTATAAAATTCTTTAGATTTTATTCCAATATATTGGAGTGATTTGGGTCGCCCATCTCTAGGCAGACTTAATAGAGTTGTCTAATTTTAAAGTGAGTCAAAGTGTACAGTAAAATCACATGAAATGACTGTATTTTAAGTCAAAGGAAAATTAGTTTCGTCATTAAATAGTTGGTCTGAGGAGGAGCAGGTCAAGCAAAGTGGTTACTTCTGTAAATATTCAAACATTCCTATGACATTGTGAATGATTATGGGTATTGTAAGTAAAAAAGCTAACCATATTTCAATTTACTTGTTTATTTATACTTTTCTTTTTTGCTGATCATGATTCATAATCCCATACATCACGCTCATGTGTGTTTGTGTAACAACTATGCTATTGTAAAGCTAGTAAAGTAAATAGTAAAGACGGTACTTTTTTGTGAGCTTGGCCTTGGGCTTTTCGACAAAGTTTGATTGAAAATTGGTTAATCCAATTAGTTATTGAATTTTTATAATTTAATGAGAATTTACGCTGAGAGTTTTTTTACTTTCTTTCTTTCTAAGGAGCGTGTTTATTAATTATTTTACACATTTAATAATTAGTATTGTTTACTTTTTAAATACTCGAGTAGCTTTACGACATTTATTAACGTGAAAATAATATTTTTTTTAGGGATTACTTTAACATTATATGTTTATAAGAACAAGTTATTGCATGTTAAGTTTTTTAATTTTCAGTTAAAAATTTAGTCAATTGAGCAGTAAATTAAATCTAATGATTTCGCTAAAGTATTTATCACTACATATTTTATTGGCTATATTGACCGAATGACAGTTAATTAGAAGTCTTGAACACCTTTAGTGCCGCCAATCTAACAGTATCGCAAAACACATCTTTCGACAGGGATGGGCACCTCCCGAAGGCCGCATGGAGCCGCCCTCAATAAATGCTGGCACTGTGACATAATGCGACCCAATAACAAGCGCAAATTGCTGAAAAATGCACAACAATGGCAAATCGAACCTAATGGAATTTGTGCTGAGCGCTTTTTATGGCCACGCCGCTTCATCTACGTGATTTGGTTGGAACGCTGGCTGAATGGATGGATCGGACTTGGCACGAAATTCAGTTAAGAGATTGCAGCGTCACTGCCACGAGAGAAATAAAAACCAAAAAAAAAAAGAGTAGCACATAAAAGTAAAAGAAGGGAAAATGGGTCAGTCATTTGCAGATCTGTAGATGTAATGAAACGATCGCTCTGAGCACGGATTTCTGCAAAAACCCGCAATCGCGAAGGAGAGCACCGCGGCGGCTACTAGTCACCGCATGCGATAATTATTAAATAAGCGCAATTATAGCGCCCCGAGGTGCCAATGGCCCAGAGACGCGACGGGCTCGACCTCTCCGCCGAAACAAAAGCAATTGGCGAACGTCGATTAATTAGGTAGAGCGCCGCTTTGAAGCCCCTCGCGGCATTGAACTTCATACGCATCCACACATCCACAAATTGGCGCCAGCTAATGGCCAAATATTGATGATCTATCGGTTGATGGAGTGTTCGGCGAAAAATGTGACTTGTCACTCGACACTGGATTTCCCCCCCACAAGCCTTTCACCCATGTGACACATCTGTAGCGGAGTGTAAATAATAGATAATAACAAAGAATTATAAAATAATCAAATAAATTGGTTGGAAAGTTATCTTCTTCAAATTTTGGTTTATGAGAATATTGAATAATCTCTAGATCAATTTCAAGCTCCTTTACATTTATTATTAAGGATAAAAGAATATGGCAAACCAGCAAGGCAGGTTTGCCATATTCTTTTAAGTAGTAGAAGAAGTACTTTTACTTTTTAAATCCCAAAACTGGATTCCTAAATTCTAAAGACCAATATCAATTGATACATTCTAATAAGAAGCTATAATTATTAGGATTATATATATATAACTAAGAGAGCTGAAATCAATAATCTTGTGTTGTTTTGAATGTAAAGATACACCCTAATGGATCAGATTCATTTATCCCATTCAATCAATTATACAATTTTAATAAAGTGCCAAACACAAACTTAAAAACAGCATTCTCATAAAGTTCTCTCATTAGAAGACTCTGCAATATGTTCTTAATTTTTAAATAAATTTTAAAAAATTAACTTCTTAGTAACTTAATTTATTAACTTTGTTGCTCGTTGAATCAGGAACTGATTTCTCCAATGTAACCCAAAAGTCAGTCCCATTAATGGCCTGACCTGGGGCACCACAGAGTCACTTGTTGGTTGCGTAAGAAAACGTCAACACCTTCGCTTTGGCCAACAACTGGTCACGCTGCCACACGCAAGCGCAGTGGCCAAACATTATTTTCCTCATTCTTCCTCGACTTATATTTATGCGTGTGAACTGCCCCAAAGGCAGCGCCGCCAGAAAATTGTCATAAATTGAGGCGTCCCCTGTTTTCTCTTTATGTGAAATGTGAAAAGTCATAAATCAACAGCGGAAGGTACTGTGATTATCAATGAGGCGATGGAGAGAGAGAGAGGAAAAAACTAGTTCAATAAGGCTGTGTAACTTTCGGGAAAAGATGTTCATTCAAAAAAAACTTAAAATACTTTAGATTTTATCCCTTTTTTATCGTTTTAATTAATACAATGAACACTTAAAATTGAAACTGTAGAATAATTAAAACTTACTAAGCAATACTAGATTTGTGTAATTAGTAAACAGTTTCCAGACTAGAGTATGACTATACGAATTATAAAAACAGAAACATTATAATTTTCATTCTAATACTTAATTAATTCTTTATGTTTTTAACTCCTTAAACATGGTAATTTATTCGATTCATTTTTTAATTTAACTTCTTAAAGGCCGTTACATATTTGTCATCCATGTATATAATTTAAATATATTCTCGAAAATTTTTATATTTATTATTTTTTTAACATATTGACAAGATAATTTTATTTCGCAAAAATGTATTTCAAATTGCCCGCCACTTTAGCTACGCCTCAGCACTTTGCAACACTGAACTGAATGGCTTTTCTATTTGTCTCACTCTTTCACACACACAGCATTTGGTCGTCTTGCTCTAATTGTTGCAGCTGCCACAAGCTTGTATGTGAAAGCGAGATAGTATTATATACTTGTCAGTTTTACAGTTTGAGGGCGACTGGGCGCCAAATTTAAAATCATTAAAAACATTTTCCCGACCACATAATTTATCCGGTTTTGGCCACTTTAACTGCTCTATCCCCCATAGTTCATGCACACATTTCTAAATTTACGCAATTTATTCATTTATATACATAAACGTACACTCTTGCAATATTAACCTGGTAAATTTTACAGATTTCAAGGAAGGTAAGCTAACTATTTTAGGGGACTTGACTTCGAGGGGACAGCGAAAGGTGGCAATAATTTAAGCTTTTAAAATAGGGTTTAAAATTAATGATTAGTTGTCGCTTGCGTTTCGTACATCTAGATCGAACCTACGGATAGTCCTAAGTCTACGTTTCTCGTGCTAAGAATGAGGAGCTGAGGAGGGGACGGCGCCCAAAACGCGTCTCAGCTGCAGTCGCCGCGGGGACTGCAGTGGAAAAGTGTTTTAGTTTTCGATCCTTAACCTAGGTAGCGTATATACAGGGTTCAGGGCTCGTGCGCGGCTGCTCCGGCCGCGGTCACTTCATGTAGTAGCTGCTGGGAGCTCGGCCGGAGGTGTATGTGTTCATCGGTATGCCCTGCGGACCGGGGATGTGGTTGTGGCCCGAGGAGTGCGTCACGGACTGATTCTGCGAGCCGTACAAGTGGTCAACGCTGGAGTTCCCAATGCCATTGCCCGACGGCTCGTAGTCCACGTCGTAGTAGATGCCAGACTGGTTCTAGAATTAAATTAATAAATATTGTAGCAAATTGGAATTGAAAGTTAAGATTTTAAGAATAATGAAGTGTGTTATCCTACCGCTATGCTGCCGTTGCTGCGACTCTTGGGGCGTGGCACTTGGAAGTTGCGCCCCAGCAGGTCGGCGCGGTCCTCCTCCTCGCTGGAGCTGGAGTTCTCCAGGGTTCGCATTCCATTCGAGCGCGGGCCCAGGCCAAGCCTTCTAAGTCGAAATAAAGAATGCGATTCAGAAAAGCATAAAAACTCCGATTTGATAAGTCCTACCTGGGCAATGGCACTGGTGGCGCCAGCGTGGCACTCGGGTGCATCTGCATGGTGCTCTGGAGCGACATCCCGCCCAAGGTGCCCATGCCCATGGCGCCCAGATTGGGGTAAGCGAACATCGCCGAGGAGGGGCGCGTGGGTCCAATGGGCTCGGCCTGCTGGTATCAAAGCGAATCGTAATAAGTATTTATGGAACTTGGACCAAGGACTAAGAGCTAGTAGTCCGGTCCAGCTGGATACCCACCCCGTAGTGATTCGTCTGCGCCATCACATCAGCGATTTGTGCCCAGCGCATGCGATCCTCCAGCGTCACCTGGTAGCCGGCCTGGGGCAGTCCCGCGGACTTGAGCGGCGCCGTGTTCATGTATCCAAACACAGGGGAACCCATGGCGTTCTTCTGCTCGCGCTGCCAGCGTCGGGACCACATGATGAGGCATACCAAAGTCAGAACAATAATGATGATGGCTGCCACGGAGGCGCCAATGGCCACGCCCAGCACCTCGCCGTCGATCTCGCACTGGGCGCCATAGTGGCTGGAGTCGCAGGTGCACACCTGGCTGCCGTCGTCGCCATAGCTGCAGGTGCCGTGGTTGTTGCAGACGGAGTCGGCGCATGCCTGGCACTCGCGTCCTGCCCTTGCCGGCTGGTCCGCCCAGGGATCGCGCAGTCCCGCCTCGCAGGCACAGCGGAAGCTGCCCCACGTGTTGCTGCACATGGCACCGGGATGGCAGTCATTCAGCTCCGGCGACTGACACTCGTCCAAGTCCTGGAGCGCCGACACGGCGCCCTCTGGGGAGCTGACGTACAGCACTGAGTTGCCAATGTTGTTGTTCCGCCGGTGGAGCACGCCGAGGAGGTGTTTCTGTACATCGCTGCGCAGGTTGGGTCGCAGGGTCTCCACGCTTTCATCCAACTGGAGGTGGAAAATTCGAATTAGTGGAAGTCAAAAGAATCAATGAGATATTCCATAAGCGGAGAGTGGAGTGGACTCACTTACCTTGATTGTCATATTAACATAGACTCCGCTGCCGCCCAGATTAGGATCACCTCTGTAGATGTTGTTAACCTTGGCCTCCATAAACTCGTCCGAGTAGGGTGTCATCGACATGGCAGAGTCCAGCTGGAAGGAAGATATATTGGTTAAATAACTTGGCCTAATGATGCTCTGATTGTAGGAAAAGCTTTATAATAAAAATATGCATAAAGCTCTACAATCTCTATGTTCTCCGCTTGATTCCTTACCGCTCGAATAGATTCATAGCTCAGTTGGCCAAAGGGTTCGCTGTGCCTGTCCATCAGCTTGGTGTCCCACACTATGCGGTGCTCGTAGATTCGGTCCACGCGCATGCCCAGATGGAATGAGATGACCCGACGACATGGCTCCCGATGCTTGCGCCGAGAGTAGCCTAGATCACAAGACAGTAGTTGGGAATTGTTATTAAAATAATTAAATTAAATATAATCCAATTCCCACAAAACTCACCTGGCCTGCAGTGGCAGCTCGACACCCCGTTGTCCGTCTTGCATCGCTCGTGCTGCGCCTGATCGCAGGTGGAATCGTCGCCCACAATGCAGGTGTCAATCCGCACGGGCGGCTGCGTCGGTCTCTGGCGGTAGTGGGGCCGGGTGGGGCCTGCATTGGTCGTCGATGATCCTGCCGGCTGACCCGCCGGCTTGCTGTGTCCCTGAAGATCCACCACCTCCGTTTCGGGCACCACATAGCCACCGCTGCTCTGGGTGACGGCGTTGGCCGGCACCGAAGGGGAGCTGGAGGAACCACCACCACCTCCCGCCGAAGAAGATCCACCGCCTGGCAACTGCGGCAGACGCGTGGCCGGCGTCGTGGCCCCAGCTGGGGGATCTGTGGGGTCACCAAAGAGATTGATGTAAGTGCGCTTGCCGTCGATCGAGACGAAGCCGTCGTCACCTGATGCCGACACTATGATGTCGCCCTGCCCTCCGCCCGCTGCATAGGATCCGTATGGCTTGATGTTGATCGTCTGCTGGGAGCCGCTGCCCTTGGGTCCCGGTCCCTGAATGGCGGACAAAGTCACGTCGAAGATCTCGCCGTAGCCCGGCGGCAGGTGCTGCCGCGTGGGCTGGACGGCGGGAAGGGGCAGCTTCTGCTGTGGCTGGGGCGGCGGTCGCTGGTTAACGGGGCGGGGTCGTCCGCCGGGCTTGAACTCGGGGTCATCGAGGACGATCCCGGGACGGGGGTGGTAGGGGGCGGGCGGAGTGGCATTGGGATTGGCATTGGAGTTGTTAGGTGGCGCACTTTCAGTGGAGCTCGTTGTTGTTGGCGGGGTGGTTGTGGAGGTGGTAGTGGTGGTTGAGGTGGAGCTAGTACTGGTAGTAGTGGTGGTAGTGATGGGATCTTCGGAGGACGTGGGTTGGATGGCCGACGACAGAGTGGAGGACGAAGAGATGCTCAGCGACGAGGTGGTACTCGTGTCCAGACCGGGCGTTCGGTTGGCCGTCATGAAGATGACCTCCTCGGTGGAGGGATCCAGATCGGGGAGCTCGGAGCTATCCATGGGCATGGGCACGTACGTGGAGGACATTCCCATAACGGTGTGCACCACCGAGCTGGTCTCTATGATGGTGGTGTAGCCCTCATCCTGGGGCTGATCCTCCTGCAGCTTCTTCTTCTCACTGCCCGGCTTTGGCTTGTGCTTCTTCTTCGAGGAAGTGGTTGAGGACGTGGGCGGGTTGCTGGTCGTGGAGGGCGGGGCGGGCGGGGGCTGCAACTCGTCCTCAACCTCTCCACCTCCAGTGGCGTCCGTGTCCTGGTCCGACACCTCGATGTACTGGGCATTGGCGTCTTCGTTGGAGAACTCGGAGTCATAGGTGGTGTCCGTGGGCTGCACTGCCTCCTCGCCAGCTGCTGGCTGCTGTTGTTCCTGATGGTTGTGTCCCTTCTCTGGCTCTCTCTCCAGCTGCTCTGAATTGGGCTGCGTGGAGGGTTGCACTTGGGGAGCCGGCAGGGGCTTGTACTGCGGCAGAGGTCTCCGATTGCCGCCCACACTGGTGGCGATGGGTGGACGCGGCTTATTCCGATACCAAGGAGGACGATTGCTCACGAAGCCCGGACGCACGGGCACGATCTGCTCCGGAATGGGCACTCCTGTGATAAAGGGACGCTCCGGACGATCGAAGGGGTAGGGTGGCGGACGCATGGAGGTGCCGGGCTTCTGGGCCTCGTAGTCGATGGGCAGGTTCTGGGTCTCGGAGATCCTCGGTGGGCCCCTGTTGTTGATCCTGCTGGCCGAAGGACGCCTTACGCCCTGTGTGTTGGCGTGTACATTGACGTTTCCGTTCAGCAGCTTGACGATGCCCGTGATGATGTCCTGGATGTCGGGATTGCCGTTCTGGCGGGGACTGTGCACACTATGTGGAGCCTGGGTAGCACTGGCCGTCGCTGAGGTGGCAGTACTGCTCGGACTCGGCCGGATCGGGGACCCCGACACTTGCGGTCGCAGGTCCCCCCGCCCTAAAAAAGACTGCTCCGAAGGGCTCTCGCTGCTTGTGCTGCTTCCGGCTGTCAGTGTTTTTCCGGCCCTGATCCGCTGGTGCGTCCTTTCCGGCTGCTCCTCCTGGTTGTCGTACGTACCCGTGGGCTTGATGTTGTAGTGGAAGTACCTCCCGGCGGATACGTCCTTCTCCAGCTCCTCCGGGAAGTGAACATCGTTGGGTCCGGCTGCCTTGCGCTCGTGCAGAATGGGCGACGCCGATCGCTCCACTCGCTCTGCCCGCGTCTCGTTCTCGTTCTCGCTGATCCTGTGTGGCGAGGAGTGGCTCTCGGCCAGGTCATTGACGGAGTCCGCCATGGTGCTCTCGATGCTCAGGCGACCCGAACTCTGGTGGCTGCTCGACTTGGGCGAGATCTGGGATATGCTCTCGTGCTGTCCGGCTGGAAAGGGAAGAAGGAGGGAGTACTTCAGTATTTTGAAAGTAATTTTGTCCAAAATATATTAGTAATTGGAGATTTTAGGTATTAAAAACATAAAAAGGTTAATTTATATTTAACATAATTTGTAGTAAATCATATATAAATCAATTTCATTTCCGCTAAATATGAAAAATGTATGAGAATCCTAAATCTGTAACGTTATATTCTGTAATATTCTATGAATATGAAAGACTGATAGCTAAATCGTCTCGCCTGGTGAGGCTGTTCAAAAATAATTAAAGGAAATGCCTGTGAAGTGACCCCTTGACAATTATAATTATTTTTATATGTATTTATTAATCAGGGAACTTTCTTAGCTTAGTTAGCGGACAGCCGACATTTATATCGTCTTCGGAAACTGCTTAGTAATACAAACTTTACAAGCTCGTAAACTTCAACAACATAAATCAATAAAATCTAACCGAATGTGATATTTATTAGTTTCACTTCCATCAAATTTTCCACTGTATTGGAAACTCAAAGAAAGGGAAAGATTTCGATGGAAAGAGCTCGGAATTCCGAGCTTCGGTTTCCCTTGCATCCATCATCGCAATGAAAGAATCTTCACATCGG
>VNJS01000482.1:0-12523 GCA_008042575.1 Drosophila watanabei
TGTGGGGATGGATGACAAAAAAAGTATATGAATCTGGGAGACAATACGAAGACATACAGGCATTAACAGATGCCATCAACACAGCCTGGAGTCAAATATCCTTAGATTACTTAAAGGCACTATATGACTCTATTCCTAATAGGATTTATGAAGTTATATCCAACAATGGTGGCCACACACATTATTAAAATAGTTTAATTTGACATGTTTTTAATAAATAAGCCTTAAAGTTAATAAAATGTTATATATAATTCCTTAAACACCAATTTTTAGTTCCTGTCCCTATTCAAGTGCATGCAAAAAAGTAGAGCATTCTAGGCATGGTCAAAGCAAAACCTAAAAAAAATGATAACGGTAAATTGTCGCGACCTCTCTCTTTTTTTCATAGTTTGCCTATGCTCCCTTCTTCCGAAAACAGCAAAGCACATGCCAATAGCTATAATAGATAGAGAGAAAAATGAAACGAAACATAAACAAATGCTTGTCCCTATTCAAGTGCATGGCAGTGTAATATAACAACTAAACACAAACAATTAAGAATTGATATTATTTTACACACATATATATTTAAATATATTTACATGGCTTAAGAAAACCGATAGTATCGACCTTCCTCCATTCGACAACAGATGAACACACCTGTGACTCATGCAAAACGTAAACAAACATGGCTAAAGTTCTTCTTCTTCGGAACTTATATGAAAGAGTTACAAAATATTTTGACTATTTTGGGACAGAAAAAGCCGTAGTTTGTTTTAGATTTTGTTGGCACCAATTGACACAAATTTAAAACGAATTAGATGACGAGGAAATGGAGATTTTCCAATGATTTTGTCTAGCATGCAGAAAATGCCATAAAGTGTGTACATGGCGGTAGAGGGTCACAAAATATAATCTAAATAATGTAGAAATAGGCGCTTGTCGACGATCGAATATTGTAATCAATAGGCGTGTCAAGATTTTTGAGTTATCGATATTTTTTAGCTAGTTGAACTAGTGGAATATTTTGCCTAAATGTCAAAAAGCATACTTTTATCGCCATCGTGACTTTCTGCTTTTCATTGTCGTGCGAAAATTAGGAGAACACAGTGCGGTGAGCAAGCCAATTACATTTTCTTGTGTGAGGTTAAACGACTTAGCTTTTTTAGAATTAAACACGTATCTGTGTCACGGAGTTCATTGGGACCTACTATCGTGGGGCGTTTAACTCGACAACTCCATTTATTCGCAGTCCTAGGAAGGATGAGCTCCGCGCATTCTGTGTCGTAGGAAGACTGCAAGGGAAACTTTCGCTGAAGGACGGCTTCAACCAGCTACAGAAAAGCGTTGGATGACGACTTGACGGTCAGTGTGGGAAATTTGTGGGCGTAGACAAGGACCGCAGACACAGGCGCCGCCATTTAAGATTTTGGGAAGATGCAGCATTCTCCGAGGAAGAGTGCTCGGCTGAACGGAGGGGAAGCCACCCATAACATCGGATCAGCAGCCAGCGAGTAGTGGAGTAGAAATTCGGCCGCTAGTAAACATAATCACGACGGCGGCGTCCCAACTTATTGACGAGTTCAGCGCCGGCGACGAACCAGACCCTTACGTTGGAACTCCTGTCGAGGATCGCAGCGTTGGAGAAGGAGCTGGAGCTAGCTAAAGCCCAAAAAAGCGTGAGCACCGCCAATAGCGCGTAGGCTGCGCTACGGACCACCAGAGTCGTAGTGGAGCGCGGACCGCGCCGAAGGCCGCAGCAATCCTGAAGAAGAGTACCCGCCTGAACGGAGGGGGGAATTTAGCCGTTACCGAGGTCCTGCCTACTAGTCGTGTCAATGGATGATACGGTTGAGCAGATGGTGGAGGAAGTCTTCGACATGGAAAATTTTTGTGTGAAGCTCGCGCCTCAGATCACAGGTAGCGTCTATGTGCTGCCCCAAAGGATACTCGAAGACACCACGGTGAGAACACGTTCGGATCATCAAGAATTACGTGTCTAAAGGATACGCGAGGCGGTTACAGTCGAATGAAGTCCCGGTGCAGAGCGACCATCTATGGTTTTTGTCACAAGAAGGATCCGGATGTCTATGAGATGAACGTTATGACCTTTGGAGCAGTATGTTCGCCGAGCGCTGCGCATTACATAAAGACTCAGGGTTCTGAGTGGAGATCGAGTTCCTACAAAGAGGAAATACTTGAGCCTGGTGATGTCGACGTTCGACCCATTGGGATTCCTGTGCTGCCTGATGATTACAGATAAGCTGTTGCTGAGAGATATTTGGAGGCAGAAGATCCAATGGGACGAGGCACTACTGGAGGAGATCGGTAAAGCCTTTGCGTGGCCCAAAGAGATGAGCACCGTGGGAGAGTTTCGATGTCCTCGCCATAATTTTTAGCGTGGAGCAGTTAGGGCCTTAGAATTGCATGTCTTCGTGAATGCTAGTCAATCAGCATTCGCGGCGGGGGCCGTCGGTATAAGCAGTTTGTTTGCAACCGCGTGGCGGAGATTTTGGAGTCGTCACAGGTTTCCCAATGGCGATGGGTACCTACAGCCGACAATGCGGCGGATGATGCAACTCGGTTGCAGAAACAAGTGAACCTTGGCCAGAAATCACACCGGCTAAAGGAACCTGCGTTTTTAATGCAGCCAGCGCATAGCTGGGCGACGCCTGAAGAAGGAAATAAGCGTGTTCCAGATCCCCCCGATGAGAAAAAGATGCCCAGTGCGTCTTGCTCTCCCGCTTTCAATGTGCAGCTGCACTTCTTATCTTATCTCTTGCCCTGATCCTCTTTAACTTTAAAGGTACAGTGGTAAGTCTCTTTAATGGTTAATGGAATTGTCTGCTTCGTTAAAGCCTGAAATATGGCAATTTCTGTTAAGGATGTCGATTGGCTGCTGGCTGTGCGACTACACAGTGCACTCCAAATGCACAGAGGTTAATGTTAGGACGATTGACGGTGTAAAACCTGACATCGGCTTCCGCTACTGCTTTGAGGCCTGCTGCGAAGTTTAAAGTTTTTTATGCGGCAAACCAAATGCGGTTTTAAAGAGGTAGCAGCAAGTTTTCGTTAAACTCATGATATGCTCTTGACGCTTGACCTTTAATTTAATAGCCTTACGCTATTAAATAAGTCTCCTAGTGTGCTGCAAGTAGGCGGATCCCAATAATGAACGGGGCCCTCCCAACAGCAGCATCCCCCGGTACAGCCCTCGACCTTAGGATTAATTTCAAGAACCCTAAGATCGAGTGCTAAGAAAAATTTGGCACCCGAGGGTGCCGCGGGAGGGACCGTTTCGCCGGCTATATCCATTGTGTCCTATTAGTTTATCCCTACAGGATATCAGGTCCGGACTACCGGCTGAACTCGGCAATGCAGCTGTTAAGTCGCCGAAAGAACTTATTGATGTACACCCTACGAAACAGATATTCCTTTCGCGGCACTGTTATGCTCAGACATCGAAAGATATAATTGCGATTATTCAAGGCAGAACCGGACACGAAATAATAAAGATTAAGGTGGAAAAATTCAAATTTTCTTATGCAAGAAACATTTCTTCATTTAAATTAAATGTCCCCAATAAACTCTTTTACAATATATGCTCTAAGAATTTCTGGCCAGAGTATGTTGTTGTCAAAGAGTTCGATGCAAAGAGAAAAGGCAGCCTGTAGGAATAAGCCTTGCTAGGCCCGATCAGACCACCCTCTACGTTTCCTTATTATTTTCTATTAGAATGAAAGAGGCCTACGTAGTACGCTACCTATAACAGCTATATGACATAGTAGTCAGATTTTTAGAAAATTAAATTCAAAATTCGGAATTAATATAAATAGCTCACAAGTTAATCAAGGTATATAAAAAAACAGTAACAGTATAATATATATACTATATGATAAAATTGACCGATCTGGCCAGCTCCGACTTATATCTGCAAAGTTTCATTTAAATTTAAAACTGATTGACAAGTTTACGTATAATCGGACAGACGGGCATGGCTAAATCGACTCGGCTGTTGATGCTAAGCAGGAACATAGATACATAATGGGGTCGGAAATGCCTCTTTTACTGCGTTGCAGACTTCTGACATAAATTATAATATCCTGCAAGGGTATAAAAAGCCACTGTCACGGCCGCTGCTGATAAACATATAGCCCGGACATCCTCCAAATCTTATAAACATAATTGGAATCGATATCTCGGTCCACCATATTTAGATCAGTCCCAACAGGAAACATTTTCAGCATACATAACCTTGATCGGCCACAGCTACAATCTCCTCTTTGGTCAGCCGTTTGTACCGCTGCACCATAGAGTATTTGTTCATTTTTATGCTATTTAGTCAATTTATCAATCTTTTAATATTTGCGTTTCATTCTGTAAAGGTCAGTACCAGATAGTTAATTAACAGACCACTGTTAAGCTTGTCGGCTTTACAAGTTAGCTGCTGAAGTCAAAAAGCACACGCTGGAAAATAGGCATTTTTGTTTGGTGACTTGGAAAGTTCGAAATTCGAAGAGTAAAAGATTTTTTTCGATCCAGTTTGTGATAGACACCAATCATACTTGTTTGTAATATGTGTTGTGGGTACTAATATTTTGAGCTGTGCGTCTCTTCCTAATAATTTAGCAATTTTCCTAAGTATTAGAAGGAAATTTTTTTTTTTTATTTTTATTTTGTTCAACACGGCATGATTTAATTTTTATTAAAGAAAATTTAACTTTACAGAGACCTACAAAAAATACTACAGGCCCCTTTAGGTGCGTGTGATTAAGCAATCGAGGGGTATTTACAAATCAAAGCAAAACTATAGTTCAGCAAATCTTTAGTCGCAAATTATGTGGTGCAATTCCGGGTAAACATCTTAATTATGAACAATTTTTTTGCTCCAAGTGATTTTTTTTTGAAGTATTAAATGAATTTTCGAATTTTTGATGGTTAGCGGTGACAGTCAAATTTTGTTCAGATGCTCAACGTAAACTAGCGTTTGTTCACCTTTAATTTCGAAAACACGATATTAAGATACTCTTAGTCCAGACTACCGATCGTAATTAATGCATGTGAAGAACAGTCTTTTTCAGCATCATATTCAAACGAGAGGCGATTAAGAAATCTCACTCTATGTGCGTTGGTCGCTCGTTGACGTGCCTCTCTGAATTTTCATTTGGACGTGTTATTGCAATTTGAACTTTTAAATTTACATTGTCCGTCGAGTGTTCTTCAACTGTTCTATTTAATCGACGATCATGGACCAATTGTGCGTTCCGAGTAAGTCGACCAATATTTTTTGCTCTTCCACGAAGATGTGTCATTTTTTTTTACGTCTTGTGCAACTGTGCTGTATGTGCAGCACACCGACAGACTTGTATGTTTTTTTTTATTAAGATATAAGGCACTTTTTTGTTCCGAAACAAATGATAAAATATTTGTGGTTTTTAACATATTAGCACCACTTACCTGACTTAATAGATTCGGTAAGACATGATTAAATTCACAAAACACTTTCTAAAGTTGCTGTAACGGCTCCTGGATGAATTTGTTGCTCATAGATATTTGTTATTTTTCCTCCGACAAAAATCAACATCTAGTCAAAAGTCGAATATATCGACTTATACGAATGTTACTTTCGATGACATCGGAAAGTTGTAGCTTGCTTCAGAGCCAACTAACGTTAACGACAAATGCAAAAGCAAAACAGAAAGCAAATGAAATGAAGCAAAATGAAACAAGGCGACTGCTGCTGATTTTTTAAACTTTTTGATTTTTGACTATGCTTTGACTGCAACTTCTGAACAAATTCAGAAGAAATTGTTCATTTCAAAAAGTCGCTCGAAGTAATAGTAAAAAGCAAAAATATGTCAGCTTGTGCTATCTTGACTTGACCGTAGTGCACTGATGATGGGACCCCGTCCAGGAGGTCGACTGGAAGCGGGTGGGTGGCCATTCAAGTATATTAAATTGGACTACTTTGGGATACTGCTTGTGACTGTTTCCCATCACAGAGAGAAGTGCTGGGGCGATGGTGCAACATGGTTTCATCTAATTCATCTGGAGTTGGCGGACGACCTGTCGACGGATTCAGGAACTTCATCTGCCGTAGAGGGCCGGTGTATAGACTGGGCAGCGATAACCCCAATAACTTTGTGGGAGCTGACAAGGGGCCAGACGATTTGGTGACGTGTTCGAAATGGAGCTTTACAATTGCCAGTGAACCCGTCTGAAGGTGGAGAATGGGAGCGCAAGTGCAGTGCGTCAAGATAGTACCCTGAAGGAAGTCACGCCGAGAGACCATGTATGGGAGAGTTTTCTGATATTGTATAACGCGTCCGATCATCCACTTGCCGGTAGATGCGCACCAAGAGGCGCCCCTGACGAAAAACGACCTGCTCAAGGGAGCAGCCAACGTACCTATTCTGGACAATGATGCGACTCGTCTCTAAACTTGCAGTTTTGGATTTAGGTGAAGCGGTTCGAAGGTGTCGATAGGTGTCAGTATTTTTAAAGTTAGTTGAACTAGTGGAATATTTTAAATAATCGTGACTTGCCGGGAAAATTCAGCTTTTCATTATCGTGTGAATATTAGGAGGATACACTGCGGTGAGCTACCCAATTAAATTTTCTTCTCTGAGGTTAAATTAAGTTGGTGTTTCAGAGTAAAACGTTTATTGCGAAGTTGACCCTCCATTCTTTGGAACTTAAGGCAACTCCATGTGACACGCGTTTTATATTAAATTAAAGCAATTCAAGACATTTTGGGGGCAGAATAAACCGAAAAACACTGACATGTTTCTTGGGCATATTTTTAAATTAGGCGCCTTCCATATTCCAATTGTATTGGGCCATATTTGTTTAGATTTTTGTTATGAATGGTACCGAAAAAAGAAGAAGAGCTTCAGCGAAAAACTATCATTTAACTATCGGCATAAGAAAACGGTAAGATTTGGGTGGACGATTGGATAGAGAACAAAATGAGAAATTTCGGAACAGCAAAACCTTATGCACGGTTAGTTCTACGAATCGAGGAAAGTGGATGTATCTCTGTGGAAAGACTTTATTCATAATATCTTTTATATGACTGAAAAACTTAAAATATCGGTGATGAATCTATATTTTCAGTCGAATAGGGTAGGACCAAAAAAAAAGGCGGAAGCTGAATTTTTGAACAGCTGAATTCATAGGCTTCAATGGACAAAGGGTATCAATTGAGCAAAGATCAGCAAATCAGGAAGAAAAGTTGCTAAATATTTAAACAACTAAGTGTAGTCCAAGTACATATAATGGACGAATTTATTGAAAAGTGCCAAGTTCTGTAAACAAATCAAACAGAATACCCCTTGAAATACTCATGCCGCTTCAAACTCGACGTAAAATTAATTAAATTTTTTTGAAAATAATTTTTTCGAAAAATGTTTTTGGGTGAATGTATGAATTCTTGTTTTTCCGGTGAAATTTTGACCATTTTACCGAAAATTTAAAAAAAAAGTTGGCAAGGAATAATTAAAATATTTATTGGGTTAAAACCCATAAAGTATTATTTATTTAAATTTTAATTCCGCGCCATTCCATAATAATAATTATACTTGAATTTTTTAATACGCCAGAGAAATTTAAAGTGAGGAGAAAACAAGCAAGGAAGCTAACTTCGGCACAACCAAGTTTGTACACTCTTACAGATTCCAATTATATTAATTATAATCTAGCCATATCTAATATAATATGAATTATTTTCATATGCATTTTATTTTTACAGGTACAATAATTTTTTTTTAATTTTTGACATGTAAAGTAAAATGTAATTTTTCGTCACATTTACCGATCGTTTGTATGGCAGCTATATGATATTATAAACGAAATTCTAAAATAATGTATAACGCTTGTATATCAAAGTAGTATAAGTTATGTTGAAAACTGACAAAGCTTTTTATTTCTAAAAATTTGGCAATGGGGGCCTTTGACGTTAGTTGAGACGGCCGCGGAGACGCAGATCTGGACTGGGTTAACCAGACTGAACGGATCGACTGCGGCTTTTTGTCGTCTCTCGTGAGCATTTTCGAACTCGGACTCTGCGGATCAGCCTTCGTCGACTGACCTGAGACAGGGATGCCTAATGCGCTCGGCGCGATCTGGATCGCCAATTAGTTGTCGCTGCGACTGAACAAATCGCAGAACTCCCCATTAAAATGCAGCGACTGCAGTAGCTACTCGACATGGTTTGACGCCGGTTTAATTGTCTCGTTGGTAGCGCAGTAAAACTTGCCGAATTATGGTCACCCAACTGACTCTGCACGGATGTGGTACGAAACCGTCACGAAAAAACACGGCGCCGCAGCTCTGGTGCCAACTGGAATAACAGTGGCGCGAGTTGCGAGAAAAATAACACGACAAAGGAAAAAACAACAGCTCGAGTGAGGTGTCGGGCGCCAAATAAGAAAAAAAAACGACCGAAACCCGTAGTGCCGATAATCTTTCTGCCGTAGGAAAAAATATATGCGTGGGAAAAAAAATATATATATATAATTATGTGTTTGAGTTATTCGTAAGTAAATAAATTATTTTTATTAATTTTATTAAATTTTATAAACTGTTGATGAACACCGACCGAATACTTTCGAGTCTCAAACTGAACTTAACTAATTGATCTGGATTGGCCTCGATTTCAAGCTTTCAAATATTGAGTTAAACTTTTAAATTTCTGAAGAGAATTTAGAGAGAGCTTTGGATTATCAATTAATCTTCTCTTGGATTCAAGTGCGTTTGCTCTTGAATACAAGTGCTCTTTTGTTTTACGATCTTGTGATCGAAATCTAATATTTTTGATTTCGTCTTGGGAGTCCGAACTTCGAACGTGGGAACGTGATAATTGGGTGCAAGCTTAAGTCATAAATGTTTAGTCTACATGACTGGATAGACTGGAGTTTCGGGTTGCATCCTGTTTTGGAGCTTGGGTTTATTCCATTAGCCTTGGCTTAAGGATTCCAATAACTGTCTGGTTGTTATCCGGTGCTTACTAGTTTACGTTGGGGTAGCATCGGGTGTGTGAGACTAGTGTGACAAGTGCATACAGGGTTTTATAGGGTATTATGGTTATTACAATGGTGGATGTGTACTTATAAGTAGGCATGTGCTAAGTCCGTAGGACTGTGGATATGTCACTCCCCCAACCTTTGAATTTGGCCTGTCCTCAGAAATGTAATATAGGATAAATAACAATGTTGTTTTCTGGTATGATCTGATGATTTACAATTTGTTCTGGGATCGGTTGTTCTTCAGATTTCTTATATTTAACAATAAGTTTCTTACGGATACTTTTGAACTTATACACTAAATACAGGATTAAACTGAATATTGTGAGTGTAAAAGATGTAAGACATATGATTTGGAATGTACTGTAGTATTTTACATGTGAATTTATCATTTCTCGTGTTTCTGAATAGGCTATTGGTTCTATTTTAGTAACATTGTTGTTAATATAAATTGTCTGTGTAAAATCTGCGAAATTATTTGAAACTATGAATTCATTTATTTGCATTGTACAATTGTTTATTTTAATCATGTTATTTCCAGAAATTGAAACGATATTGTTTGTATAGTCCTGATTTACTACAGTTGTTGGTATATTCTATGTAGCTTATTTGAAAATTTTTGAGAGTTTTTATACATTTGCATTCAGTGGATTCTTGTTTTATAATTCCAGCAATGCATTTGTCAAGAATAATTTTTCCTGTATGCTTATTGTATAACTTATCTTCATAAATGTAGAACTTATCTAATGTATGTTCTGTTAGGATATAATTATGTTCATCTAGATATGGGACTATCTCGAAAACTGGCACTTTGACTATCTCGCTCGAAACGTGGGAAATAATTAAAATTACGTTTGTGACTGCTCTAAGCCTAGTTGATGTTTTGATTTTTAGTACTTTTTGGGAATTTACTTGTTTCAGATAATCATGTTTAAGTAATTTCGGGTTGAAAATACCTAGTCTGGTTAATTGCATGCCTAGTTCAATATCCTCTATATATTCAGTGAACTGTTGTAGGTTGAATATAAGAATTGCTACTCGTTGATCCATTTCCTTTTCTACCTTGAGATTGTTAATAATGTCGATGCCATTATTGATTACATCAATAATCATGTTTAAGTCATGAGTTTGGGCTGTGTTTTCAGACAAATTATTAATTCTTCGTCGACATTTCTTCTGCGGGTCTGGAATTATCGTATTTGCTCTTATTAATCTTCTTTCGTTTCTTGAATTTTGATTTTAATGAACAATTTTCCTGACGCGGTTGGTTTCTTCGAAATGATTTTCATCCACTTGTTTAACCTGCTCTGTTTTCCAGAAAGGTCTGGTTACTTTGCTTTTGACAAGTGGGGCCTGCCTGTACTTCGTGTCTACTTCAAACTCGTTTCTTTTCTCATTGAGCCTATTGATTTTGTCAATTTTGTTCTGTTGAACATTGAAATCTGGAGTTCCTGTATATAAGAAGTTGTCTGCCGGTGCCCTTTTGGTAGTATTGTGTTTTGTTTTATGATTGTAAACATATAGAATTGATTCGAATTTCGTACATCTATCTGGTATGTTATGTTCACTACCAATGATTCTGAGTTTTTCATGAACGGTCTTATGAAATCGTTCTATATCGGATACTCCGTTTTTGCTGGTGGTTACGAAGATATTTAAGCCCTCAGATTTCAGCCAAACTAGGAGTGCTGCGCAAATAAAGACTGAATCTTTATCTGCTTTAATTTCTTGGGGTTTTCTCATGTCATTACATTAAGGCTCTTTTTCTTCTAGCCAGTCTCTACTTTTTACTTCAACAAGGGCAGCAAATTTCGAGTAGATATCTATGCACGATAAAAATATCTGGTTTCCCATAAGATAAAAATCAATTACTTATTTTTCACGGGCATTAAATGTTTCCGGTGTTGTTTTGAATGTTAATTTTGTGTCTCTCTGCTCGGTTTTAGCGATGTTACTGATTTTATATTCGTTAATTATATTTAAAAATAACTTCTGGCTATCGGGATAATAATGTTCTCCTTTGAACCAATTAATTGTCTTCTCTATTCCGGGATGTAGAAGTTTCTTATGTTTCTTTAGGATCAAATTCTTAAATTCAGCATAGGTCAAAATATCAATCAATTTCTTAGTACATCTTAACAGTTTAGTCAGGTTGTTAAGGCTTATGATTTCGGTATATGCCCTTTGGAATACTAAGAAGTCTTAGTCTTTAGGGAAGTAAAAAGCGCTCTTTTTGGTGCACACATACTACTTAATGAGAGAATAGAAATTCAATGGTCTTTCAGATGGATATGTAATTTAAATTATCTTCACCTGCCCTATGCATTGTTGTGTCTATGCTATTCGCTACTTCGCCAAGCATGACTTCTTATGACCTGAAATACTTCGTTGCCCAAACTATCGCTAGTAATTCTTTTTCAATAGTAGCGTAGTTTATTCCATGCTCGTTCAGCGTTCTGCTGGCGTAACATACAGGCTTGTGATTTTGTGACAACACTGCACCTATTGCTAAGTGAGGGAAAAGGGTTTTGAGAAATCAGGATAGATTAAAATCGGCCCTGAAGTTATCAACACCTTTAACCTTTCAAACGACTCAATGTAGTCTTTGCATTTGGTATCAATCACTGCTCATATCTTCAGGTTTGACTATCTTGGCAAAATTAGAAACCACACAATCCTAAAAATGATTTTATTTGTTTAGGGGTTTTGGGTAATGGAAAGCTTATAATCGCCTTTGTTTTAATTGGAATCGGTTTTATCCCATCCGTAGTGACAATGTGTCATAGGAATATAGTTTCCTTTTTCATGAATTCACATTTGTCTAGCTGTAGTTTTAAATTAGCATTCCTTAACTGTCCAAAAACTTTCTTTAGAGATAGAATATGTTCTTCCAATGAAGTCGAAAAAATTATAATATCATCTAAATACATTAAACAATCTTTGTAGATCAGATCTTCCAAAAGATTATTCATGCATCTTTAAAATGTTGCTGGGGCATTTTTCAAACCGAAAGGCATACGTGTGTATTCATAATGCCCATGTTTGGTTGAAAATGCGGTTTAGGCAATGGTATTTTTATCCATTTGAATTTGGTGAAAACCTTTCGCTAGATCGATTGTGGTGAAATACTGGCATCTTCCAAGTTTATCCAATATTTCATACATTCTTGGAATTGGGAATTTGTCATTAACAGTGATCTCGTTGAGATTTCTGTAGTCAACGACTAACTGAAATTTCGGTTTCCCTGAGGCATCTGCCTTCTTGGGGACTACCGAAATAGGAGCTCTGTCATTTCCTTGATTTGTTTGTTTACCTTCTGATCAACACTTTGGAGGTATTTATATGGTTTTCTATAAACCGGATCTTCATGTTAAGTTTGGATGACATGCTTAACTGTTCTTGTGAAAGTCAAATTCTCACCTTCCTTGTACTGAATGTCTTTATACTCGTATAAAACCTTCTTTAAACATTCTACCTCTTCAACATTTAGATGTTCGAGTCTATACTCGTTGCATTCGCGT
>VNJS01000486.1:0-18894 GCA_008042575.1 Drosophila watanabei
TGCAATGGTGAATTATTTATGCCAACTTGACATTTACTTGGCCAGCAGCCGCCCGTCTAAGCCCCAAGTCCTGAGCTTGTGAGCCTTGTCCTTTGCCTTGCATGTTGTTTGCTCTGCTTGAGCATTTTTTAGAGCATACTTTTCCGGCGCATTTCGTATTAATTGCTCCGGTGTTGAATTTTGAGCAGATCTCGCTGCTTACCCACATATAGAGTACACTATACGTATAAGAAAAGTTATAGCTAAACGCTATTTCGATATGAAAACTGTTTAGAAATGGTTTAATTACATTTTTGCACGGGAAAGAGGCTTTAAAGGGTTTGTTTTTAATGATAACTTATGGAAAAATATACATAAAACATTTAGAAAACCAATACAAATTTTTAAATTCGAAATGGTGTCATTAAAAATAAAGAAATATTCTTTTAATTACAGAACCTTTCTATGCATAAATCTCGACTTTAGTTTCTTTTCCTCAAAAGAGTTCCCTAATAGAGTCTGAAAATATTTTTTAACCCAAGATAGTTCCAGTTAGATCCAGAGTTACTCCCGTAAATAAATGTGGCTTTTATAACCCCATCTATATTGGATTTTCATCACGGTCGGCCTCAAGATGAAGATGAGATGTGGCCGCCGCCTTGGCCGCAATGCTTAAACACATTTTAAATATTCATAATTCAATTTTGACTTGGTTCTCCTCCGCTCAACTTTTTGCGGCCAGTTGCTGGCCGTATCTACGTATATATACTATATAGTTGTTACTTATTTGCTGCCACTCGCCACCGTGGTGGTGGCTGTTGCAACTTGGCTGCTCCGCCTTGGCTTTGCCAGCCGAGTATCTTATTTTCCTATTTTGGTACGTTATTAATGAGCAAAAGTAGAAATGCAGGCCACAGAAACGGATAGCAGTCCGAGGAGTTGGGGTTCAGGATGAGCTGTTAAAGGGGTGGTACCCGAAGGGGGTAGGAGCTAAGTCCTGGGTTTTCCCTAGCAGACTCTATGACTGAGCTACTGCACAGAAACTTGTACAGAGTTTGAGGTTTTAAGTTTTAGTTAACCTTTGAAATGTTTACTTACCAAAAGTGGATTAGATTTGTATTTAATTTGGCAATTAAAAAATAAATTTTAATACATAAAGGGGGCTAGAAATATTATTTTATATTTAAATTTATTAATATCAAGGATTAAGTGCAGGAACATTTGTAAAAGAAACTTGAATTAAACATAATAAAGACTCATTTGCTTATGAAGGTCTAAACTGCAATATATATATATTTATTTAACGTTCATTATATGTTCGGAAAGGCTTAAATATTATATACAATTTTTAGATATCTTTTCAAATTATACATTAATCTTTTTTTATGCATTTCAAATCCTAAATATTAAAGTATTCTTTCTTTTATTGATCATTTTCTTTTTTTGTTTATTTCTTTATTTATTTTTTTTCTTCTCTTTTGACCTTATAATTGCAATTTAAAGTTTTTGTTAAAAAATATATAGTCCTTTCTCGATCTGCCAGGTGCTTAAGGACTTTTTCCCATTAAGCCTGTAGGGCAGCGTTGTTTTTTCCAGTATCAAAGCTATGGCCAGGGGCAGTCAGTCGACTGGCAACAACAAAACAAAGCAAAGTAATAATTTCCAAAGTTTCTGACGTTGCGCCGCTACACCCCTCCCTTCCCCTCTTCCTGACTGACCAACGAAGTCTAGATGCACTTAAATATGTATATAGAATATTTTTAATATGGCCGCGCGGCCATTACTCTGTAAAAATGAAAGGAAAAAAAATATACACAAAAAAATATATACAGAAAATACTCAAAGGCAAGGAAAGTGGTGGGGCAAAAAATTAAATAATACTTTAGTCCCAAAGGGGTGGGGACTAGATTGGTGGGAGGAGGTGTGGGTGTGGGTGTGGAAGAGTGGTTAACTCAGCAGGAGCAGAGAGGAAATTCAAAGCTCATGATTTTGTCGTTTGAGTCGGCATATCATATTTATCTGCTAGCCGAGCAGAAGCCAGCGTAAGCCTTTGCCCCACCTGCCAGTCAGTCAGCAATAATAAGGATAATGCATGGCTCAGATTCCTTTACAGTGGCTCAAAGCCGCTGAGGGGGAAGTGGAGCTTGGAGCTTGGAGCCCCCGAGTATCTAAATAAATAGCTCAGCAAGCTGAAGTTTGTCTCAAGTTGGTAGCATCTCAGCTAGGGAAGGTATAGAAGCACTCGAAGTAAATTATATTTATTCTAGAAATAAATTTAATAAGAAGAATTTTCAGTCTATAATTCCCAAGTGCTGATTAAGGAGAGAAACGAACGTTACTTGATAAGTCAAGAAAGCATTTTGAGATGAAAACAAGTTAAATTAATGTGAAGAAATTAATTAATTATTTTAGTACTAAAATATGGCATTTATTCTGATTCAAAAATATGTGTAAGCAAGTAATTTCCCATTAAAAATGTACAAATATTACCTTTCAAATTTAAATTTAATATTATTCAATACACTTTAAGAGTATTACATCACAAATGTTGACTAAAAATCCCTCAGAACTCCAAGTCTTTCCCTCATTTAACCACCAAAATTTCTCTTTGTGCATATAGGTCCCAATGCCTGAACTGTGGCTTCAGCTCTTCGAGCTTCTACGGGGGATTTATGTTGTGAAAAGTGAAACATAAGCACGCCGGATTGCAGCGACTTTGGCAAGTCAGACACACGAAATAAAAAGCGTTCCGCAAAAAATAAAAAAATAAAACAGAATATATAGTACGACACGTGCCATATCATGAGGTAGTGGCATAAGCATTGGACCAGCCCTAGCTCCCGGACTTAGCCCAATCCCAAACCCATCCCCCCGCCAGATACCCTCGCGATGTGTGGCTAAAATGAGTTCAGAGCAAAATGTTTATATCCGTTGCAATTGCCGGCTGGGAACGCGCCACTCTCGGATCATAAATCGCTGAAAACTCGGCAAATATTGCGGAAAAGTGTGCGGAAAGAGATACCGTTAGAGCAGGCAGGCTGCCGGGAAATCGACAATAAGCACAGGAAATAAGGCAAGCGAGCAGAGCTATATAATACATCAAATATATAAGCTAGATGTCTGAGTAGTCGTATGTTTCACTCAAAACTGATCGGAGATATAAGCATTTAAGGGATTAAAAGAAATATAAAATATGGTATTAAATATAAGAGAAAAAAGTGTGTGTGTAAAATATATATAATAAGATGGGTTAAGATGAGATTTATTTGTGTTTTATGTCATGTTTTATGTTTCTATATAATTCAAAAGAGTTATAAATTAAAATGTATTTAATTTAGAGAAAAGCTTCCTGAAACTAATTCAATCTTTTAGAAAATATAGTAATAAAAAACCTCTTTGATCATTTTATTTTCACCTTTGCTATTTTTTAATTAAATTAATTTCTAACATCCCTTTGATCGCTGATCCGAAAGATTTACCTTATTATCCCCTAGTTAAATCTGTAAAATCATTCCAGCCACTTAGCCAGCCCTTTTTCCTCTTGACCACTTGGCAACATTAGCAGCGAAAAAAAAGAATTTATAAAACATTTCTAATTGACTTCAAAATTAGTTTTTGCCTTGTTGCACACCAACAAATAAGCCACGGCAAAAGCCAGAAGAGATGGATGAAAATTAGGGAAAACGCTGGGTGGAAAATGAATAAAGCGGGGAGATATATATAAAGCCCGCAAAGTCAGTTAAACAACAAATAGTTTTGAGCAAAGCTCAGCTAACAAATAAACAACTAAATAAACATTTAAACTTTTTCTCCATTTGCGAAAAGCTAACTGAATGGGGCGAGATGAGTGCAGCCAGGTGAAAAAAGTGTGCGTCCTGTCCTGTCCTGACCGGTGGAAAACTTTCGTTTGTTCCGTGAGCTAAAATCAAATGCACATAATTATGAACTTAAGGTGCGAAATGTTGGGGCCCATTCCTGAGTCCCGGCCTTCCACGGATTCCGCTTGGACCACCTCCTGCGGCTCCTTTGAGCTTTACGTCGCATTTAATTGGAATTGTTTCGTTGGGGGGCACCTGGAGAGAACGATTTGATTTGGATTCCCCAGCTGCATTCTGCCAATTAAAGTGGCAAAACTACTTGGTTTTTGATTTTGTTTAACGAATTTTTCGCAATTATCTTTAGCTTATGATTTTGCCCAACAAATAAAGTTATAAAATCCCTGGGGTAAAGTGTGTAAAGTTTGTAATAAAAACTATTGTACTTGACAAGTATCTAGAAGTTTGGGGGAATTAAATGAAAATTAAATAGGGAATGTGCTTTTCTTTTGGGGTTAATTTTTTATTTTCTTTATTAAAATTTAAAATTATATTACATTTTTATATATGGAAATAGATAATTAATTACAGATCCTGCACTCCAAGTGAATATTTGATAGTAAAATATTTAAAAATGATTTCTATCTTTCTCTCATTTTCAAATTTCTTAAATTCCTTATCAAAGTCACGCACTTGGCACCTTTAATATCAATTTCTCATTTATGAGGAACATTTTCATTTGTACGCTGGCAGCGATAAAAGTTACCCCTTGCCCCCTAAATCACCTCGACTGGTGGTTGCTGGGTGGTTTTCTGTCGGTGAAATCCTTAGCCCATTTTCGTTAATTTTTGCCAGCACATTTTTTAATTTCACAGCATTTTTTGAGGTGGCTTGGGAGGGTGGAAAGGGGATTTTTACCCACACCTATCTTAGCCACCATTCCGCCTGACTTTACCCCTAGATCCTGCCCTGGCTTGGCCATTACCGACGATTGGGCGCTGGACAACTCTAAACACGGCAATGGTAACGGCAACGAACCGAGTCTGGGGCCAGGGCTTCCACTGCGAAGCCAGAGCAGGAGCAGGAGCTGGAGCTGAAGCTGGAGCTGGAAGCCGGAGCTAGAGCCGGAGTCGTGGCAACAAGAAATGCGGTTACAGTGTCCAAAGGCCGTCCTGGAATGCCATAAATTACGTTGTCGGCAGAGCGGCAAGGCGAGCGGTACGGGGCGTGGCAGTCTGGGACCCATTTTGGGATCCTTTTGGTCCAGGATGCAGTGCAATGTGCAGCAGGGCGAGAGGATAGCAGGGGGATGAGGCAGACTGCGTTACGTTTTTGGCTCTAAATTAAATTTTTGCCAACGCCGAAAGAAGCTGCAAATTTTTGTGCTGCGCACTGCACTGATGCGGCATCGGAAGCGGAGAGCCATTAGTCCTTGCGGAGTCCTGGGCCACCGTTACTTCATCCCCATCCCCATCCCTAGCCCCCAGTCCATCCTTCCTGGCTTTGCTTTTGTGGCCACCGCCTCATTATGGCCCAGTGTGTGTGTGCCTGTGTGTGGCTCTGCAATTAGCAGGCGCTTGTTAGTGGCAAAATGGCAAATGGCCAAGAGCCAAACTGATATGAGCTATCATAGAAATCATTGAAATTTACTTAATGCCCATCCATCTAATTTTGGACATTATAAAGGGAGTTTTCTGGGAAAGCAGAACACAGAGAAAATAATAACCGAATTTGAAAAATATATAACTTTGAGATTGTGTCTTTAAGTTACTTTCTTAATTTTTACTAATTTTCCTTTATTCTGTCTCTAAGAAGAGGTAAAGCTTATTTTTTTTTAAACTCCTTGATATTTTTCTTAGTGTAGTCAAACATTTGTTAAATAAAAAAACAACCCTTTCTTTTCTATATAAACGTTCTTTAATTTTTTTTTTTGTGGAGTGTTCTGCGAGTCTTCTAGTTTTTTTTTCGGCACAGAACCTGACACAACCATCAACTGTTTGGACATGACAAGTTGGTGTGATATTTGCGACAACCTGTAGTCATCCTTTGTCTCCGTTGTCATGCCTTTCCCCTTTTTGGTCTTCACGGTCCTTTCAGTGTCCTGACAAAAAGCCGCACGTTATCCCTGCTAAGTGCAAAAGTGGATTGCAGTTTGGATGCGCTCCTGTAAAGAGGCTGCTGCTGGAGAAAAAAAATGCTTCACCTCAAATGGTATGGAGCAGCTAACGATGTACCCTGTAAAAAATAATAATTTAAAAATATTGTATTAAAAAATCTTTTAAAAAAGAGGAAGAAGCTAAGAAAATAAACAAAAATCATTTTAAAAAGTGTTTAAATTTATGCATTAAATGCCTTTAATCTGTTCTCAGTTTATACCGCATATTTTAAAAAGATTCTCTTATAAAATCCCAAACACAATATCAAATGAATTTCAAAATTTTTGCAAAATCAAGCAGGAAACCACTTGAAACTAGAGTACGAATATACCCCGGAAGCACCTAAAAGTTAGTAACCTGCCAGACACTTGCAAATGAACTTTTGGCCTCCCTCGGAGAGGTGGCAAACCCTGTTCCATTGTTGGTCCTGCCAGCCTGATACAGGCCCAGGCACAGTGGGGGAACGCGAAGATGTGCATAACGCGGTGGCCAACATTATTAAATAGTTCAACAGCAACAAACAAGTCTCGTCTGACAAGGCCATAAAAATGCCGAGAAAAATGTACTGAAAATACGGGACAGAGAATGTGGCAAAGTGCAGCTTAGACTGCGATGAAGATGAAGGACTTGACTCGGCTGAGTTATGAGGGCCATAATTCCGCCCCCAGGACGAGGATGTCAGCCTGACCCCGTGGTATTAATGCCGTATTTATGCAGGAAATCAGACGAATGAAGGAGAATGGAAACGGAACACTGGAACTGCAGCTGTGGGAGACGACCTTTGACCGGCCTTAATTAGGCCGGTTCCTTGACTCAATTCCAGCAGGCTCAGCAGGCTCAGCAGGCTCACGTAACCCAGCAACGGCGTATGCATTACAGTTCCAGTTCCCAGGCTCCGGCTCCGTCTCCTGCTCCGTCTCCGACTCCGACACCGGCTCAAGCCCCTTTCGAGCACAATGAAATTGAATTTAGTCTTAGGTACCCGTCACGTACTCCCTCCTGGATATGGTCGCCAAAAAACTTTCTTTTTTTCACAAATTATTTTCCTTTTTTCTTTTTGAGAAAAACTTTGTGCTGCCGCCGAGAAAGTTTACAGCATAATAAAGAATAGAATAAAAGGAGGGCAAAGCATAAGTGGGAGTGGCAGAACAAACAGAAAACCCCAAACAAAACACAAAGGCGAACGGAATGATGGCCTGCCCCCCGCCCTCACCGGCTTCAAATCAAAATTCTGTGTATGATACGTAGTCTTCGTCGTCGTAGTCTTGGGAAACTGAAAACTTTAAGGCATCTTTTCAGCATCTAATTGGCTGCAATCGGCAAGTCATTGCGTATGCGTAATGTGCGACAAATCAAGCATACGCCGTGCAAGCCAAGCACAGTACACATTTCATAGTCATTGATTTCAGCAAAGAGTCCTTTGCTGAACTCATTTCGTTTGGGGTACAAGGCTTGGGGAGGAATCCTAGAACAAATAGCGGAACAAACGGAAACCGCAGCATCCGTAGAATTTCAAAAAAAATTAAAAGCAAGGCAGGGGAAAATGCGAGTCCCCTTGAAACCAAATAAAGGAATTGCATAAATTTTTCACTTATTTGGGCATTGGCATTGAATTTTCATTTTCACAACGTAAAAGTACACTCACATATAACATATATATATTAGTCATTCATCAGCGTTTGTATATATTACTCACATAACAAACGATTCTTTTATGGATTCAGACATTTTTTTCGTCCCCTTCCTGCCCACAAATGAATGAGTTTTAATTTAAGCATAATTGCTTTCCGCTGGTTTTTTTGTGTGTCTCTGATGCCGGCAGACTCCCTAGCCAGGGTAGTTACACCCGCTCCCATCAAAAATCGTGGCTTCAACAAATTCTTTACCTTTTTTTTGAGAACAAACTGGAAATGAAAACAAATTTTTGGATCCATAAAAAGCATATATTGAGATATTTAAGGTAAGGTTTAACATTTCTGTTTAAGTGTTTAAATTGAAAATGTTGTGTAGAGAATAAATCTGTAAAATTCATAATCTTTATTTACTTTATTTACTTTATATTAGTAACCCCCTCAGGTAGTTACATACTTCTTCAACAACCCTCGTGACTTGTAAAATTCCCTCCTCCCTTGCAGCATTTGTTGCAACGGCGGCATTGTGCATGATTAACAAGTCTTCCGACGTGCACTTCCTTGGCCTGCGACCTGAAAATCGATATGGTAAAGTAATTACCAGACAATGAGTGAGAGTCGAAAGCCATCGGCGCCATGGAACGGCTTTAACTGGCGGGATTTGCAGCAAATTGAAATAAATCCAGGTCCCGGCCAGAAGTCAGGCAGTTGGTGGCCAGACGGAAGACATTTGTCAAGGAGCCGCCGCAGACAGCACAATTCCCCAAGCACTCCAAGGACTAAGCCGGGCGTGAAACCGGGGGCTTGGCCATAACCGAAACAATCATCATTTGGACACTTTTAATACTTTGCCAGCTATGCTCGCCATGGGGCCAAGTCACGGCACCATGGCTGAGAAGATCTCTGCACTCCGGAGAACTGGAACTTCAGTTTGGAGCTAGAGCTGGAGCAAGTGATGGCCACGGCGGCACTGTCACAGCTTAATTCCGAGCTGTTGTTGGCCAACTTTGCAGCTGGCGAAAATATCTCGCGGGATTGAAATTTATGCTCTCAAGAAGTTTTCAAATAAAAAAGGGAAACTCAAACCCAAAACTCGAACTGAGCTCAACAGTGCGTGCTGATTAGTTTTTGTGGCTGATATGTGTTGCCATTGCTGCTGTCATATAAAGTTGCCGGAAATTCTGGCTGAAATGTTTTTTTTTGTTGTTTTTTTTTTCATTTTGGGTTGCTAATGACGCTTTGGAATAACAAATGTCGTGGGATTACAAACGGGAGTACACTGTATTGTAAACATTTTTGACATTATTGCTATAAGGTAAATAAAAAAACGCAGGCTAAGAAAATAAACAACATGTTGTCTATTAAGATGGAGATTTTTAAATGGAAATATATTAAAATGCATGCTTTACATTATACTCTAGATAAACTAGACAAGAAGTTTTAAAATTAGCTATCAAAGCAACGAGTAAAGAAGGTCAGTAGTGCTGACGAGTAAATACGACGAGTAAGAGAGACAACTAAACGACTAATAAGAACACAGACAAGGATACTGCAGAAATGAGGGATGAGGAGGAGGCATCAAACTGACGAGTATCGAAGGAAGGTAATACTGACGAGTGAGGACAACGAATAAAAATGTTGGGGGAACAAATGAACGATAATAGGAAAGGGCACGAATTGTTAGGACATAATTATTTAAATGACACATAAAAATCAAAACAACGAGTAAGGTAGCCGAGTAATGCTAACGAGTAAAGATAAGAAGTAAATATAAGCAAGCGAGATTAAGAAAAATTAGAAGCAGGCAAACTAAGAGGGATTCCAGTACACTTAACCAATTTATAAACAAACCTAATACCTGCTCAACATGATATATAAAACCCAAAGGATTAGGTGCTATTCCTTTTCTAAAACTTCCCTCCTAACTGATTTATATTGTTTCCCCTTAAGGTACAAATTAAGAGTGAATGAACTGTTGCCAACAATAAGGACTGTACAAATTACAAAGCCATTATTCGTTGCTCATTTGTCAGGCGATCAACGAGGCATAGCCACCACATGTTGCTTCCTCGCCGCATGCAACATTATATGCGAGGGCAACATGTTGCTGGCTGGCGGCCAAAAGCGGCAACAAACTGCCGCAACCACAAATTTGTAAATGTTGTGACAGTTAATTTTGACAAATTTGTCTGAAGTTTATCACTTATTGATGACAACAGCGATACCAGCAACAACAACAACAATAACAATAACATTAGCAGCAACAACTCGACATTTATGGCGGGTCAATCGAATTTTTGGGGCCGCATAACTAATTATGAGGTCGCCGGCTAAATTAGTTTTCGCCTCCACTCGGGTTAGTTAATTGTAAACGGCTAAAAATGGCCGCAAAAATGTAATTTTTATTTGCAACTCACCAGATTTTTGCTGGTACAGCCAACTGCATTTCGCTTTGGTTTATTCGCAGCTCTATTTGAGGTTTTATTTAGCTGGCCGGCGTTACCATAAAGGCTGATTTTATTGGTTCGCTCTGGCGTGTGTGTGTTTCGGGGCTTTTGTTTAGTTTTTCGGCTAGAGCAGATTAAAAACTTTTCCCATTACGTAAAAATTAACAACTTTTGGCATTTTTGCTCTCGCTGCCCGGCAGCCACTTCTTGACCGTACTAGTACTAGTAATAGTAGTTGTAGTGGTCATAGAGAAATACAGAAATTGTTGCACTCACCGCCTTTGCCTGTATCGTTGCTGCCACTAAATTCTCTAAAATAAAGCACTCGCTTGCCCTTGGCTCCATTGCCCCAAAGGGGTTGTTGTGGGTGGCACGAAAGCGTGGCAGTTGCAACTGTTCGGCTCCATTTAACCATCACGGATTGTTGGCGCCGCAATGCCTTTAAGGAGGCCACTTTAAGGCCAATGAATCCTTAAGAGAGTTGAAAGGTGAAAACCGCTTAAGTATGTGCAAGGGGATTGAACACCGATATTGTGTGTTTGTGTGTTTGGGTGAATTTTGGGGGAATTGAAGAGGAAATAGAGAAGTGAGAAAAGTGAAATATAAAACAGTTCAATCAGTAAACAAAATGAAGGGTTAAAGGAGGGGAAGTAGACTGTTTTTTATTACTTATTTATTTACATATTTAAAAACTTATTTATGATATTTTAAATAGTATATGATTATGTTTAATGCTTGAGATTCTTATAAGCAGGACAAAACTCACAAAATAATATAAATACACATTTGAAAATTATAAATACGTATGATTTAGAGAATGATAAAAAAGAATTATGGTAAACTTTATTGTGTATAAAATAATAATAACGAAAATATAATACATAATATTTAATTTAATTCCATATAGAAATAAAACTAAAAAAATAAGGCACTCAGGCTAATACTGACAATTCACTTTTAATAGATATATGACAAACCCCTCAATTAATTTATATTTTGTTTCTAATGAAAAAACAAAAAACAAATATTGCAATTGTAGAATTTGTTCTTCAACTTCAACTGTGGGGGTTAAGTTTGCATTAAGCTTTCTAAATTTTAAAAATTTTATCAAAAATTATAACAAACTTTTCAAAAATAATCAACAAGTTTGATAAATTCTTACCTTTAATTACTTAGTTCATTCTCTAAGTAATAATTTCTCTATATTAAGTAATAATCAGTCTAAAACTTACGTTATCTAAAATAATAATATGTTAAGGTAAATTCAAGCGCAAATACGTGTCATACAAGATTATGCATTATATAAAGTAGAGTTATCCTTTCTAGTCTGTTTCATATTTTCTACTTTTCCTGATTTCAAATCGGTATCAAGTTCTAGTTTAGAAGAGTCTCAATTCTATTATAAAAATTAAATTGCCAGCATAAGCTCAACACAGAGCTCTAATTGACAGCAGCAAACAGCTTTTAATTAGCCATTGGGGTCCAGGACCAATGGATTTCGGAAACGTGTTACATAAAACCGTCAGGCTGTAGCCCTTAGGAATATCTGGTGTATAATTTCGTGTTGCATGCGCACAGGCGTCAGTCAATTTCACTTATGGCATGCCATCAAATACCCCATTCTTTGGCCATTTGAGGGGCTCCCTTCGTGAATGGGGCTCAAATGTGCGCTCTAAGCCAAATGCCAAAATGGTAAACAATGTGCAAATGCCTTTGCTGCTGCTTGCCTGCTGCTGAGTAAAATTAAAACAATAAACGATTCGCATGCAGGTGAAAGTCGGTTGATGTTTGTCGGGTGGCTGCTGCTGCTGCAATGCAAGCAATCTCCGTCTGGGCCGTAAAAGTTTTTGAATACCTCAATTGTAGCCCATGAACAATGGATGGGGGGCTTTTTACGGGGGTTACCCGGATGAGTTTATTTGGGGGCTGGGATGCTGTGGCAGCTAAAGAGGGTTGGGCGGCGGCAGCGGAGGCTGAGAAGTGGCAGCTTGGTGGCTGGTCAACTAACATTTTACCTTTTAGGCAGCTCTCATGCATGAAATTGAAAGAGTAGCAATTGATTGAAAATTTGCCGTGAGTCTGGTGAGGGGATAGATTTTGCGGAATATATGCATATATACAAAAACCAGGATACACAGACAAAATAAGGATAATGGCTGTTGCACGAAAATTGCGGTTCACTTGATATTTTTGACGTAATTTGAATTTTTGGGTGAGAGAGATGTGGGGGAAAAAAAGAAATGGAAATTTCATTGGAGAAGCCAGTGGTGGAGGATAAATTGATAACGCAGCATTATTACGCATATGCTAAGGATATTTAGTACCAGAGGCGGAGTACTGGGGGCGTGGCATTCAAGGGGAAATAAGCATTGCACAGAGAGGGAGCGAAAAAGCGAGGTTCAACCCACTTGGAGTTCAACTAATCCGGAATCCAGAATCCGCCTGGCAAACATTACGAAAAGAAGAGCGCAGCGCATTTTTGGCGCATTTCACTTTTCAGGATTATTTAGAATTTATGCATAAACAAGCAAAAGGACGTTACCCAAAGTCATTTGTTTAAGTCAGCCATGTGAGCGGCGAAAAGCGCAAAAGGGCTAAAAGGAGCAACAGAAAGAGTGAGAGAGAGACCATTTATAGCCATCTCGTCGTGCGCTGTCTCCCAGCTGTCAGGCTGCCTTTGTTCTGCCTTCATTTTTATTGCCACTAGCAAAACAATTTCACATTTGCCACTTACCCAGAGCCGAGAGTCAACTTGCAAATTGCCGAAAACGCCCAGCGAAGTTTTTCCTCCTTCGTTCACCCATTTTCCAGGCCGCTTTTCACTCTGCTCTCGTCTGCTTGGCAGCTTCAAATTGGGCAAAGAGCCTACAGAATGCTGCACGTTCTCGTGCATAAAATAACAGGCATCTTGAGACAATCCAAAGTCAAGACTGCATCCTTTCCTCCTTGTCCTTGTCCACTTCGCCCTGCTGTTCTGTTTTTCCTGAGCCGGTCATTAGCATTGGACGTCCCACCTGCTCGCCTCGAGTGGCCAGCCCCAGGAAGGTCACAGTCAGAGTCACGTAGGGATCTTTATTAAATAATTTATTTGTTCGTTTTCACCTCTAAGCTTGAAGGATTTTGTGTGTCATCAAAGGCGACGAGATTTGTTGTCTTAGAACGTAGCAAGGTTGTCCTGAAAGGTGTTTAAGAAGTGGCTTTAGAAATGCATTCAAGGTGTTAGTCAAGCACAGGCATATTACATTTCCAGCATATTTGTCAGGGATTTAAATTTAAACTAAAGTGCTTTAAGCCGCTGCAAGTATTTCCCGCAGCTCAATCACGAATAAAATTTACTGTTTGTGGTGCATTTTCCCTGGAAAATACGTACATACATATATGCAGAAATGGCCTCAACCACGCCCCCCGACAAGCTGCACTAATTGATGAGTCCGGAAAAGTTGCTTAGTTTCTAGTGGTATCAAAAAGAGACATCAGGTTTCAGGTCTCAGTTTGGCTTTTGCCATTGTCCTACATGGCGTATACGTCATATGGCAATTTTGTTCGCCGACCGAAACTATGAGTGCAATTGAAGTTACTTCTCGAGGATTGCAGCACTTGAATTGTCCTTTGGCTGCTGACAAGCCAGCTAGCAGTCAGTTAGCTGGAGGAGGGATAAAGGGCGGCAAGTCAGGGGGAGAGAGAGAGTGAGAGCTCTCTGGCTGACAGAAAGTTGCTGCAATTTTCGACTTGACTTGGCGAGAGGGAGGAGACCCAGAGTCAGGACTCAAGACTCGCCCGATCCGCTCGCCGACAAGTTATTTTATTGATAAACTTTTTGCCGAGTGCTGGGAGTAAGTCAGCGAATGCGGCGGCGGGGGACGACTCGACTCGAGAGGCGGAATCGCTGATTCGCCAGCGTTCCTTTTGACGTTTTTGCTTTCTGCCGGTGGCAGTGGCACAGCCACTATGGCTAGTGTACGGCTCCTGCTCCTGCTGCTCCTGCTGCTCCTGCTTATGCTGTCTTCACATTGTTTGGCTTAAATGGCATTAAATCCTTTTAATGCTGGGCTGCCGCCAGAGGGGCCCGGAAGCGGGCACTTTGGGGAAATCAATTGTGCTGATTGTCCTGCAATTGAGCTGCCAAGCCCCTTACACTTCCCCCCGCCACTCACTTTTGTTTCGACTTTTCTCGATTTTTCCTCTCGCCGGGTATTTATATACATACATACATATATATATTTTTTTTTCGATAGCTCTCTGTGACACTTGGGGACATTATCCTTTCCTGGCCAGCTGAAGGCAAATTGAAAGATTTCTATGGCAAAACTGTTGCACGCACACAGCGTCCTAGAGTCACACGGAATTCCTCAACATCTTCATTGCCATTTGATGGTCTGTGACTCGCAGGGATACGCAGCAGTCAGTGATGGTAATTCGTCCTTTTTTCGGTATATTACTGGGTTCCTTTTAGCTTGAAATAAGTAGAGGTTTGGGTAAAAATCTGTGTACATTTTGAGACAATTTTCCTTCTTTAGTAAGGACATTTAACGTCTTCAAAGTTTAGTAAGATAGGTGTAGCTTCTATATAATAATTTATCGGAGTAAAATATATTTATAAAAATGATTAAATTTTTATCAATAATTATAAAACTAACTCCTAAAATTAAAATTTTCACTGAAATAAAATCACATCCTGTTGCTTCTGTTGCTTCTTAACGAAATACAACTCTCTCAGATTTTATTTTGTGGAAAATAAGTTTGCTGGCAGCACTGATTGAAGCCATCTTTCACCTGCAATGTGTGCGTGCTGGAATTTCAGGTAGCCGTGCCCCGTCTTTATTGCCACTTTCGAGTTGCATGAAATTAAACTCGTTTTACGAGCAAGAATGCAGGCATTTCTGCCCTCGCCTGCAATCTTAAATCTTTAAGATGCTGCATTGGTAAATCGCCGGTGGATTCCTTTTGGCTCTGCTGGCCTTTTAATTATGGAAATGTGCGGCGCGCCGCACTGAAAGCGCATCGAGTGTTATTAATTACAAACAAAGCGAGTGCCTTGTCAAGGACTCGCAGCTAAGCCAAACCACTCGGCCGCACAGTGCTGCTGCTGCCCATTAAGGGGTATTTTTATGCGAAAAGAAAATAACAAAAAACAAAAGCAAAATAAATATAGTGAAAGGAAGACTGAGACTACGACTGCGACTGCAACAAAAGGCCGCAACCGAAATGCTGCAAATCTTTTAGTGGAAAATCTGGAAAAGCGTGCGGTCACGTGGCCGGCGCCGCTTCATTTGGTCCGCTTTTCCTCAGCTGCACCCGTTCCGCGCTTTGCAGCTGATAAGAAAACGCTTAGAAAAGCGTGACCACCACCACCTGAATTTCCACGGGCAGCTCATGCTTTTGCTCCTGCTCCTGCTGCTCCTTTTGGTCCTGCAGCTCGACCACAGCCGCAAGATAAACTCCACAAAAGGCTGGCCTTTTCCAAACGGAAAAGCCAAGGAAAACGCAACTTTAGCGAATTTTTCGCCTCATGCCGAGTTTTTAGTCTGTGTTTTTCTTTGCAAGATTTTCTTTTTTTTTTTCCTTGGAGCTTCTTTCACCGTTTTTCGCGCTGAATAAATCATCTGCGTTTTTTATTTTTCTCCTTTTTGACTTTGCTTTTTTCGCCGGCAGTCATAAAACAATTGACGTTAAATGTTGCTAAATGAAAACTCTGGCCGAAGGGGCAGAGTCGACTCTGTCCATAAGCGATTTTCCAGCCGATTGAAGGGATTCTCAAACAGACTGTGCCAGTTGATTCTAAGCAGATTATCCGGGGGGATTCCCCAGACAAGGCGAGGCAACTGCAAGTGCAAGTGAAGTGAATTATTTACTTTTTGGCCAGGTTGCCTTTAGTTAAGTGTCTCCTATCAATGGAAGCACATAATCCGCTTTCTTAAGAGTTATTTGCCAAAGAAGAGCTCACAAAAATGGCACAAGCTAAGAAGGCTAATATTGTTATTAAATTCGGTTTATTTTACTCAATTGAAATTTGAAATACTTACTTCAAAGGTTTATTTTATTGAATTTATTTTATTAGCCAACAAATGAAACATTTGTCGATTATTTGTATATTTGTTTAAAGTGCTTTTATTATCCTTTTCCATTTTAGTTGCCTTAATTCCCTAATTTCAGCTGATGCATTTAGCTTTGATGTTTCCTTGGCTGACTGACGGAATATTCTACGACTAATTAAGTGCTGGAGTGGAAGGGTTTCTCAGCCCTTCGGTTCAGTTTTTTGACTTCTGAAGCAGGATACTCGACCCGCTTAGCTTGGCCTCAAACAAGTAAGGAAAAGACTGTTGGGTTCACGCTGCACTTTAGGGCTCTCCGCCTTGAACTTAAACACACACAGGAAGACACTACACTATACTCACACTGAGTAATGGCACTTTTCAGACACTGCTCGTTTTGATTTATGCCAAGAAATGGGCGTGGGAATTAGCCCAACACCCTCACACGTAAATACAGACATCTCCGGTCTTTTAATTGACTTTAATTTCCAACGCCAAAAACGGATCTCGCAGCTGGCAAGCACGTCGTCCTTCAATGGCTTCGCTCGGCCATTGTTTTGCCGCTTAAGGCCTTTTTGGGAGCGAAGCTGTCAGGCGGGAGAGCGCTAAAATAAACATACGGTTGCCAAGTTAAACACAGTCTTACACACACTCAACCATACAGAGAGAGAAACGGGGGAAATTTATGAGTTGAAAGAGAAAAAATATATTTAAAATATTTCGAGGTGATGATGTTTTAAAATATGAATAAGTATAAGCATTAGCTTGTTTAATTACTGAAAGACACGGCTTACAGTTTCATATATTTACTTTTTTAATTATTTAGACCAACATCTTGTTTTATTTTTAGGCATTTTTAAATTTTTAAGGACTCAATGTCTTATTATAATTCTAAAATCACGAAGAGAACCCTTTAAAATCCCGCAGAGAATAAGTTTTGAGATGATTTGGAAGTCAGTAAAATGTTTTTTAAGTTGAAAGATAAAGAATATATTTAAATTATTTGAAGGGTATGATATTTTAGTTTATGGATAAATATAAGGGTTAGCTTCTTTAATTACTAAAGACATGGCTTTCAATTTCATATATTTACTATTATATATATTATGAGTCATATCTAGTTTTATTTTGTAGGTATTTTTTAATCCTTAAGGACTAAATGTCTTAATAGAATTTTCAAAATACCGCAAAGAACACGTTTTTAGATGAATTGAAAGTCTGTAAAAAATCTTTTTATATTCGAAAAGTATAATCGGGATCTTTGCCTCTATAAAACATTGCATATCTACTTAAAAATTATTTAGGAACTATATTAATATTTTATTATTAATATTTTTATATTTAAACAGTACAATCAGGATCTTTACCTCTATAAAATATTGCATATCTACCTTAAAATGCTATAAGAACTATATTTATATTATTTTATTATTAGTATTAATAACTTATTAACAAACTCTTATGCTTGTTATTTTTGACCAGATAAATATTTAAAACTAAATATCTTTTTAAAAGGCTTTAATTTTCTAACTTATATATTTTCATCAAGAGTCTCACTATAATTTATTAAGAAATTAATATTTTCTATTAGTTTTTACATTTTTCTTTCTCTGCATTTCCTGAGACCAACATGCATAGATGTACTATGTGGCAGCACTCACACACGGACACTTAAGTTGCCAACAAGTCAGCGCTGAAGCGGCTCCTATTCCTGCTGCCTTTCCTTGGGCTTCTCCACCGCATTCCACTCTCCGCTCTCCGCTTTCACTCTTTTCCAACAGAGTACCGTTAAAGCTACCGTTGCTGTGTCGCTGCTCAAATATTTACATTCCATTTAGGCGCCGGCCTGTCTGGGATGTCCTTCTGCCTCCGTCGCCTTCGCCGTCGCCGTCTTCGTCGTAGCTCTGCTCTGCCTGAGCTGCCTCGGTTCCTGTTGACTAAAGCACTTCATCTTCATTTCACAGTTATTTTCAACTTCATTTGCGCGGTAAATAGGTGAACAAATACGCTCACTCAGCCGTACATCCCGCCAGGGGACACAGCCAGCCTCCTTCATGCCTACGTCCTGCACTGTCTTCAGCTCCTTCGATCTTGGCTTGGCGGGCAGCACGCCGCCTTGGCATTAATATGTGCCCTCGTAACTGTGTCACGGTGTCGTTTAACTTATTAGCCTCCATAGCAACCGCAGGACGCAGGACGACCTGGCTCTGTGGCCTATTTGCATTAGCTTAAGCATTTTTTTTGCGAGTCTAACTTTTGAATGGGGAATATTGACTTGTGCCACAAGGATGATGGGCTGAGTTTAAAGGCTTGCCTTTGGGTGAATGTATAATGCACTATTATTTTGTGAAAATATATATTAAAAGTTATTAAAATCAGGTTATAAATAGAAGTAAGACAAATAATAACAAGAATAATAATAATTTGGGTGATAAATTTACTATAATTTTGTGAACTGATATTTTGAAAGTTATTGAAACCAGGATAATGGGAATATGAGTAAGACAAATAATATAACTAATTAAATAATATCTTAAATAAATGTATTAAATTTACTTAGAAAGGTGTACCTTTTAAATGAAAGCAAAATAAACAATCATTAAGAAGTTATTAACATATTTAGCTTACCAAAGATAAAACAATACCCAAAGATTTGATTAGGTGAAGAGATATATTGAAAGTTATTGAAATGAATAGGATAATAATAGGAATAGGTTATGAATAAGAGTAAAAAAAATACAAGAATTAATAAAATAGCATCTTAAATATTGATACTAAATTTAGATGGATTTACCATTTAAGTCAAAGCAAAATAAACAATCTTTAACATATTT
>VNJS01000505.1:0-25233 GCA_008042575.1 Drosophila watanabei
GAGCATCTACGAGCGGCTGATGAACATCTACCCGAACTACCTGAGCCTGCGCCAGATATCCGTCCTGCCCAACGACGGCAACAAGGTGCTCATCCCCATGCAGGATCCCTTCGAGATGAAGACGCTGAACGGCAAGCTGCAGGGCAGCTTCCAGCAGGTGCCCACCTCCAGTGCCTCAGCCTCGCAGCCGCAGAAGAAGCTGCTGGATCCTCCGCTCAAGCTGCTGCTGCTGCCCTGCTGCTGCTCCCTGCTCACCGGCAAGTGCTCCCAGATCGATGGGCGCACGGTCAAGCTTTCCCTGGCCCTGATCGACCAGAAGAACACGGCGGAGCTGCGGCGCAAGCGGGAGCAGGTCAACGACCGACGGCTCCAGCTCATCGAGCACAAGCTGGAGAGTCTGCTCCAACTGCTCCAAGAGCGCAACTGATCGGCCGATGTGCCCACCGAGAATTAGTATTTATTTCGCGCTTGCATTTAACAAAGAGCTGGAAAGGAGTCGCAGCCGAGACCGAGTTAGTCGGAAATTGTTTTTATTAACATACGAATAATGAAATTGAACAAAACCCTTAATAATTGTCAGTAAGTAAGTTAGTATATAATGGTTATATAGACAGTAAATATTGTATAAACGAATAATCTTTACTGTACGTTCATCGTGTACCCAAGTAAATATATATTTAATTTCAATGTTACGATTTACTTCTTTTTCGATTTTCGCTTAGTTATTTTCCCTTACTTTGGTTTCGTTTTGTTTTTGATTTGATATGATTCCGTTCAAAATGTGTGTGTGGAGTGTGTGTTAGTCACACACCAATTATGGTTAATGGATTCTTAATCGTATCTCCCCGTTCGTCGCTAATAAGTATCGTTTTATTTGAGTCAGAGTTAAGCTGAGGAAACTGAGCCTGAAACAAACAATTTCACGCACCTAAGACCGAGCGAGGCATAGAAATCCGAGTGGAAAATTATGCAAATTAAGCGTTCATAATTTTTGTTTTAAAAAATGTTCTGCCTAATTATGGCCTCAAACGAAGGGAAAAGAAGAACGAGCTTCGGAGCGCAGGCAATGAGTTAAGCTAAGCTAGTTATGAATTGTTAATATTAAGCTTTAGTTCGACTTGATTACGCGTTAGCTACAGGACTAGGACTAGGACTAGGACTAGGACCTTAAAAGCGGCAAATCAAAATAATTGACTTAGTTCTCAGAGCATATTTGCAACAACTTCTACAACTTGTAATTTCTGTTTCTGTTTCTGGCTCCGAGTCTGTTAATATTACTCGTATTATCGTAGTTCTGGTATTTTTTCTGCTTGTCCAATGAAACGTTAACCCTGCTTATATACTTTAATCTCAACAATAAATACGCTTATATAAATAAAATCGTGTATTCTGTAAGGCATGCCTAATCAAAACCCAGCATTATTGCTAACTATAGGTATATTGTGTACATGTATATGTGTTCCAGCCCCATTGTCCTTTCCCCCGCGAGTCCTGGAAAGCCCTTAAATGCACAGGACCCCGTTCTGTACGCTCCTGTTTCGTTTACTATGCTTTCGCTTGGTTCGTTTCGTTTCGTTTCGCTACTTTGAGCTGACTTTTGGGAGCAAAGCGTCGGCATCTGTGCGATTGCGATTGCGACTGCGACTGCGAATTACGATTTCGATAATATAATATCTAAAGAGCTAAAATTTTCGCTAAATTCTGGCCTCTGTGTCGGTTCTGTCCTTCTGCGCTGTTAATTTGAGTTGGTTTCTGGGATGTTCTCGGTAACGTCTATATAATTGAATATATGCCTCATTCGTTTTATTGTCGTTATACTCTATGACTAAATTAAACCCATCATTCTGCCAGAGCTGCCAAAACATCAAAAGCCACCAATGCTAGGGCGATATTATCAACATATAGCAACTTGAACTTAAAGAAAGACAGCTAACTTTGGAAAACCGAAGTTTTTTATACCCTTGTAGTTTGCTCATAGAAAACATCTCAACTAACTTTCGGAAAACCTTTTTGAACTAGTTTTTAAGAGGTTAACAAAGCTGCATTACATTTTTTGGATTTTTGAGAATTTTAACGATGTAAATTAATAAGAATTAAATAAGAAACTAAGATAGATTCGGCTGTTTATGCTGCTTCTTGATCAGCATACTTTATAGAGTCGGAAATGACTCCTTCACTGCGTTGCAAGCTCTTGACTGAATGGATAATACTCTGCAAGGGTATAAAAATTAGGAATTAGGGAAAACAAAAGGGTATTCTTCAACAATTTGATCAAGATTTTCTTAAAAGTATACTAAATAATACAAAATATTGATAAGAAATCAAAAAGAAAGTGTTCCAGTCTTTGTTATTTGTGATTTACTTATTTTCCTTATTTCCCTATGGCTTGTATTCAAATATAATGTATAATAATGTAATGTAATGTAAAAAAATACAAAAATAGAAAACAAAAAATAGTCCACAAACAAGAAAACTTGTGTTGAATAAACAGTAGCAATATTATCGCGCTAATTTTAAAACTTTCGATGAATCTCTACCCTTCGATGGCTTGACAGCTCTAGTCGCGTATCCGCAGCATCATTGCATCGCTCCGACTAGTCTCGCATCGCTCTCTAATCATTTATAATATATCTTTCTTTTTTTTAAGATAACTAAAATTAAAGCTTTTCTTTGCATTTTTTTGGGTTTTTCTTTTAGTTTTAGTATTTTTTTTACGGTTTTTCTCTTTTTTAATGGCTGAGGATGAGAGGTTCTATTGCTATTTCGTTATCTTCATTATCATAATCGTTACTTCGTTTATGTACAATCGAATACGAGTACGTACCAATATTAAATATCACTTAATTGACGAGTGTTTTGGTTTCTGTCTGTTGTTGTTGTTCTTGTTCTTGTTGTTGTTCTTGGTTTTTGGTTTTTTGTTAACAATTCTAATTTAAAATTATGTTTCATTTTTATTCTGTGTAAAAATTGCAGTTAAAATCACAATAAGTTGTTGTGTGTACGTTTTTGGTTTCATTTGGTTTGCTTTTGTTTTGTTTTGTTTTTGTTTTGTTCCTGGAGAAAACGATTTAGTTGGTACCATAGAGTTTACTATATCAATTTGCTATATCAATCGCCGTCTGATTGTCTGTTGTTAAGTTATGAGAGTGGAGTCGGAACTGGAGCAAGTACTTGATCCTACATAGAGTACAGAGTTCGATGTGTGTAAACTTAATACGATCACAATGGCGACTTAGGAGAGAACAACACTTAAAAAAGTTAACACAAACGCGAGAGGCGAGTTTCTTGGAAACGTGGCCCGACCTTAACCATTATCGTAAAGAGAGTCATACAAAGAGTCGTAAGAGTGTAAACCATTTTGATTTCAATAAAATATATATAGAGTTCTCGTGGAAGCTTGTTGGTTGCTCTTTGTATAGGAGTTGCTTATCCTTATGCTTTTGATTCACTTTGGAAACGAACTGAACTAAACTAAACTAAACTAAACTGATCGTAAGAGATCTTCCTTCTCCCGGGTACTTGACTTAGGTAGGACTGCTGATTGATTTCGGGTTAGATTGCTCTGGATTGGTTTTTCGGTAACGTTATCGATTCTAGTGCAGTGTTTAGTGGCTAGATCCCGACTGGGACTTGAGATTGATTCAAATGTGTATTATTGAGTGAGTAGTGGTCACTCGACCTTGCTTTTGGCTTAGTTTTTGTTTGTTGAAGGATGTCAAAGAAGGATAGAGGGGGCATAAGATATGTACAATAATAATAAATAGTCAAATCTACTAATAATACTTCGCTTTTTGTACTTCGAACAATCGGTAATGGATAATATTCGCTATCGGCAATTGTCTGCGCGCTATGCAACGAAAAAACCTTTATAAATATTTCAATAAATTGTCTCTAACTAATGTCATATGTCCCCGCTATATATATGCTATATGTCACTATATGTATGTACGTAGTATTAGCTCTTTGGTTTAAAATACTTCCTTTGGCATATGTACAAAATGTATTTAGATACTATATCCACACATATAACCTCCGTCGTAGAGCTGGTGCACACTCCTGTCTATTAGTTTAATTTCTGTAAACTAATGAGATCAACTCATTGAGATCATTTTTATACATTAAAACAAAACACAAAAATAGCCACATAACCTTGTTCGTATTGTTACAACTTAATCTGGAAATGGACTTGTTTAAATCGACTTTGTCCCAGCTCTACTTCGTTCGCATATGCGGGATAAATTGTTCGATAATCGCAAAAGAAACACTACGAGTAATGAGCCTAGATCCTAACCGTTGAGTTGGTTAGTTTTACGCTAAGGTAATGCCAATCTCTCTCTATGTATTGTATAGTTCAAAAACAACCTTCGAAAATGTGTGTTGGGAGGAGGGGAACTCATTCCCTCCCCATTCCTCCCATTCGATCTCTCATCTACAGCTACATCGGTCGATCGGTCAGTAAACTACCGACGACATCATCTCTGATTGTGACAACATGGCGATGGCGACTCTTGACTTTTGTTTTGATTTGATTTCGCGAGTTCCACAACGGTTTTTAATGCACGTTCTTGTTAACATAGAGTTAATATTGATTTCTCCTTAGATCGATTCTATATATGGTATGTATAAATTTGGATAGTTCCGTATCTGTATCTGTATCTGTAACCGTATAAGTATATATATGTATGTATATCGTATAAAGCGACTAGTATATATATAATTATATAGGTAATCGTAATCGACTATGATAACAAAGGGGCCCCGCGTGCCCCGCGCCTAAGCCTATTCCTAAGCCTAAGAAACTACGAGTCGCGACACTCGGCACAAATGCACACAGGAATCGGCATTGGATACGCACTCAGACTGGAGCTTGTCAACTTGGACGCCGCGGAGCCGAAGGGCCAGCTCCTGATGCCGCCGAAGACGATGACGACGATGAGGAGGAGCTGTTCCTGGCACTACTGCTGCTGCTAGTGCTGGAGCCCTGCTGCTGTTGCTCCAGATCCCGCTGCAAAGTGTTGACCGAAGGTCATCTCTGTCTGTCCGGTAGGGCTGCCTCTTCCGTCTGCCGCTGCTGTTGCTCCTCCTCCTCGTCCAGTTGGCCGCTGGTGGACCTCTCCGGGTTGTAGTCGTAGAACACCTGCGACGTGTCGCCCTGCACATTCACATCGATGGGCGCATCCACGTCCACAATGGCTGGTGCTTGTGCTGGTGCTGGTCCTGGTGCGAACTCGGCGCTAAAGTCGCCGCGCGGCGGATCCTTGGGGCTGTCCACCATGATCTGTACCGTGGGCACCGGACACGTGTCCATGCTGCCCTCCACGGAGCCCGTGCTGATGCGTATCTGAGGCGGCGCTGGCTTGCTCTTTCCATTGCCATTGCCACTTGCCGAGGACGGCGAAGACTGGCTGCTCTCATCCTCCTCCTTGTACTCCTCGCTCTCGCGGTGCACCAGCACGTGAACCAGCGTGGCATTGTCCGGCCGCAGGCCCAACGAGTGCGCGTGCGGATGCGTCTGCTGGTCCGGCGAGGGCTTCGTGACGATCACCTCGGGCGCTGGGGTCTCGGCTGGAAGGGCAAAAGAGGAGACGTTACTCGGGGAACTAGGAAGAATCTGGGGAACATTTAACACATACAGACAAAAGCGTTCTTGTTAACTCTTAAAGCGCTTTGTGCTGACAAACCTCTTTCTAGGGGCGGTTTCTTGCGTATGAAACTAGAGGCGCGCTTACGTGAGGGAGCCGCAGCCGCAGCTGGAGCCGAAGTTGGAGCCGAGCCACTGTCGGAGGTGGCTGCCGCACCAGAGGCTGAGGCGGTGGCGGTGCCAGAGGTGGAGGCGGAGGTTGAGGTGGTGTTGGTCGTGTTGTTGTTGCTGTTGTTCATAGCGGCTGTCGTGGGTTAAAGGCACGCATTAGTGTCGGGCACAACGCACAAGTACAAGGGTTGTGTGGACAGACAGGTAGGTCAGAGAGATAGATAGATAGACTGATAGAGATCGCAGCGAGTAACAACAGTAGATATGATGAGTCAAGAACAGAGGCTTACATAACTAGGATTCGATTGGATGAGGTGCGTTCTCGATGAGGCGGAGGCAGGGCCACCGATGAGCGGTCGGACAGTGGTGCAAGGTGCTGCCTCCAGGTGGCTATGTACACACAGAGAGGTGGGGGGGCGAGTATTTACAGGGGGCGAGGTGCACAGAGTGGAGTGAATGTGATGGATTAGGTGAGAGAGAGAGTAGAGGCTTAGGCACTTGTCAATAATTACTTTTTCTATGTACTGAAGGTGAGGTTAAGCTGTCATCGACAGCATCCTGATGACGCAAAAAGAAATTATAAAAGCTTCGGCGACGACTTGCTCTAGGCGCTTCCACAAATATGCTACCGCTAATAATAGTTAATAGTTTAGTAATAGTTGGAGTAATAACAGTAACAATCATAAGCATAACTCGTCATCTTTGTCATCGGGATGTAGAATGTCTTCGGGTATATATAGAGGTTCGTTTCGTTTCAACGCTAGCTGCAATTTTTTGACGAACTTACAAACGAAAGAAGGCTAAGAAGCTGTACATGGCAATGGATGGTCGATTCGGTATGAGATTTTGATTTAGACGGCGAGCTCCAATTACCTGGTGACACAGCAAGCTACGCGCTAAAGCTAATATTAGATTAGAGGTTATAGTCATAACATGATCTAGGAGAGGGCAGGCAACCAATATGAACGAAAAGTAACTCAAACTGCGCATTCACAGAGGCTCGTCGGAGATGAAGTCGGAGTGTGGAGGTGGTCTACGGATTGGTACTGGAGTTTAGAGGCTTCTGAATAGGTCGCTACTTACAAATGATCTTAACAAAGGCATATATCAGTTGTTCTTGTTCTGATTGGTTGTTGAATTGTTGTTGAATTATTGAATAGAGAGTTTAAACAGACTTTTGCTTAAATGAGTTGAGATGGAGTTTCTATATAAAGTGGTTGACTGGAGCTACTACTAGATTGTTGAGTTTTGTTAAGAATTACTTGAATTATCTGTGGTTCTTGTTCTGATAGGTTGTTGTTGAATAGTTGGAGAATTGTTGAGTTGTTGCAGTTGAGTTTAGAGACTTTTTGCTTGCTTTCGCTTGAATGAGTTGAGTTGGAATGGCGCTACTAGATATTATAGGTATATAGTGATCGACTGGAGCGAGTTCTAGATAGTTTTTGAGTTTAATTACAAAAATACTTAAGCTAGCGAATATACACAACGAGAGAGAGAGAGAGAGTATGGATGAGGTACAGTTTTTGTAGATTGCTTGTTGCATTTTGATACTGATTACTGATTACTGATACTGAGATTACTGATACTGAGATTACTGATACGGATTTCTGATTGTTGTCTGTTGTTAGATTTAAGATTGTACAAAGTTGTAGTTTATATATAGTAAGATAGCCTGAGCTGGTGATGGGGATGGGAGTTTGCCTTTACCTAGGTAATTCAAGCCACTAGGCTGGGAGCCACTCCTGAGAACGGCAGTGACCATGTCTGCGAGCAGGGACTCATAGTTTAGGGAGATACAAGAGGATATGCTAGAAATAGGGCTCAAGTTCATATACACACTGTGGACACACAAAACGTTAATTGATCGCATATTCGATATTCGATGTCTGGATGTTCTTGATGTTCGATGTTCTTGTATGTGGGCATGGGCATGGAAAGCTTTCGTTTTCGTCTAAAAATTGCATTTCAAATTTCATCGCAGCCATGAAACACAAACATACATGGAATGGCTACGTGTCTGGTGTCACGAGTCCAGTGTCTGTGTGTTGGGTGTGAGTTTGTGGCGTGTGTGAGGTGTAAGATGCAAATGGAGCCAGAGATATCTACCGTTTGCCCAGCTCGTCGCTCTGCTGCTTGATGTCCTTGACCACATCATCGGCCCCCGAGACGAGCATCAGGGGCAGGTTGAGCCAGGGGCCAGCCAGCTCGCTGAGATCAGAGGCATCTGAGGCGCGTGAGGACTTCCTTGACGAGGCGCGACTGCTGCAGGCAGTGCCGCGGCGACTGACCTGTAAAAGGGATAGAGTGAGTCATAACCTTTGATACTAAGACTCGCTCTCACCTGAAGATGGAAGAAATTCAAAGCCGAGAGCTTCGATTGCCATCCGCCGGGGCTGGAGTTCTGGGTGGCACTGTCGCCCGAGTTGGAGCGCTCCTTCTCCCGCTTCCGCCTGCGAAGAGACACGCACCATAGACAAGTGAGTAGAGTAAAGTAAAAAAGGTAAATTCGATAATTGGGAAGGAGAGGCTGGCTCGTAGGTACCGCAAATACTCCTTCCAGCCGGTCTGTATGGTCTTGGCGGCCTTCTCCTGGCGCTTCCAGATCCGCGTCGACGAAACAATTTCCAATTCTTTGCGCGTTGGAAACTGTTTCTTGAACTTGACATCCATTTGTTCCTGCAACTGTTTGAAGTTATCGGTCTCCTCGACATGACCTAGCACGTGCTTCACGAGCGCGTGCAAAATGTCGAGGCAGTGTATTTTATTGCCCTTCGAGATGGGCAGATTAAATGACACTAGCGCGACATTATTGGGCTTCGAGATGCCCAATGGTGGATCGAGAGAGGCAATAAAATCGGACAGTTGCGAGAAGTGTATAAATTGGGTGGCATGTGGATCATATCTGCAAGTAAATCAATCGTTTTATCATGTAGCATCAGCTCTTTTTGGACTCTCTCGGGCTGCTACTTGGGCGGCAGCGGACACCTACTTGGACCAGCGAATGTAAAACATCTCCAGGTCGTCCTCGACAATGCCGATCTCCTCCTCCTGGTGCGCCTGGTTGAAGTTCTCCAGGATAATGGCAATGTACATGTTGATCACGATCATGTAGCTGATAATGATGAAGCTCGTAAAGTAGGTAATGGCCAGCAGCGGGTGCCCGCAGTCCCCGTTCGCCTGGCCAAAGATGAAGGGATCGCAGTCGGGCGGCTGGATCATCAGCGACTCCAGCACGTCGTTCCAGCCGGCCGAGGTCATCAGCCGGAACAGCAGCTGCATGCTGCGTCCGAACGTCTGGAAGTTGACCATGTCATCGAGGGCGCCCTGCAGCTTCACGTGCCCGAACAGCGACATGCCCAGGATCGCGTAAATGAAGGTGATCAGGCCCAGCAGGGCTCCAATGTTGAAGAGCGCTGGCAGCGACACCACCAAGGCGAACAGCAGCTTCCTGATGCCCTTGGCGGCCTTGATCAGGCGCAGGATGCGTCCAATGCGAAACACCCGGACCACGCGCAGCAGCGTCGGACTGATGGGCAAGTCGATCATGATGTCCTCCATCAGGATGCCGAATATGGAGGCCAGCACCAGGAGAAAGTCGAACACGTTCCACGGCACCGTAAAGTAGTGATAGCGCAGGCCCACGATCTTCACAATGGCCTCTGTTTGGAGGGAGAGATTCAGGCTTTAGAAAAAGGACATACAGAAGAAGAGAATCCTCTTACCGAGACCAAAGACCGTGGTGAAGAAGGCATTGCTCACTTCCAGAATGAAGAAGACGGCGTGCGGCTGATCGTAGTGCTCGATGCCCATGGTTAGCATGTTGAGAAAAATCAGTACAAAGATCGCGATCTCGAACCTGCACGTGACAAAAGTAGATTAGATCCAAGTTGGACACACTCCGAGGGTAGCTTCGGACTTCAGGCCGAAGTGGAGGTGCTCCCCAGGAAGGGGTAATAATATGTACAGGCAGCGGGGAGCACCCTTCTACAGAGAGAGATTAAAACTAGGTCTAGCTCTAACTATACATGCTGGTAGGGAAGGGTAATTCCGAGACGGGTGGCTCTTTCGGCCAAAAAGAGGCATCTACTCATCCTAGATAGAACATGCTACTCATCCAGAGTGCGGCAAGTCCGAAATGTCTCTCAAGTGGAGGGAATAAGGTATCGTATCAAAGACAACATAAGCTCAGAGCCTTACATTGTCTTTGGTCGTATCATAGCGAGTAAAAGGTGCTCTACAGAACGTTGAGAAGTATGCAGAATTACAGAGAACAGTTTACAGTTTACAGAATACAGTTTACAGATTACAGATTACAGAAGAGAGGCATTTTTGACGGTGTTTGTTGCTGTTGGGACAAGCACCGGAGTTGTGACCAAAAATGCCGGGGAATCGCCAAGTGTTCAAATAAGTTTTATCACCAAATCAGAAACAGTCTATATAGAGAGAGAGATGTGTTGCGATTGTGGGCCTAACTTTAGGAGAGAACTACGAGTAGGTAGAGACAGAGTTGGACTTGTAAGGCTAGGATAGTATAGGTAAAAACTATAAGTAGAGATACGTAATTTGCTGGATCTTAGATTGGGTTTCATGGGGTTTCAGGGCTTGTTTACCTTCTCGAATTGGATAAATCATAAAACATAGCTAAAAAATGATTTATAGGTCGCTTAATAACTTTCTGTGGTTTCTTTCGTCCCAATTTTTTCATGGCCGTGTAATAGTGTTTTTGAGATTCGGTGAGAAACATTTCCAACACTCCTCCTTCATACTATATTAGAGTGATGAGAACAGAATGAACATTTATAATTATATGTTAAATATATGTACAATCCACACACAGGTATAAGGTAAGAATAACACACACAATCTATATGAAACACACAGCAAAACAGTAACACAGTTAAAGGTTTAATTGGTTAATGGTTAATGGTTACGTTTGGAGCCATCACAGAGATGGCTCAATGAGGGTGTTGCGTATGTACAGGTGGCGATTCAGGTGACCCTGGAACGGAACAGAGCGGCATAGGCCGGTGGACTTACCTTCTTCTTGAGCATGTTAAAGTTATCAATGATAACTCCAATGAACAGATTGAGTGTGAAGAACGAGCCGCACACGATAAATATAACAAAATAAATATACGCATACAGGTTCGCCTCGCGCTGCGGCTGCAGGTCCACGCCGCGGGCATCCACCGCATCGGCCATCACCTCCATCCAGCCCTCGAAGGTGGCCACCTGCAGCAGGGCCAGGTAGCCCATGCCCACGTGGTCGAAGGTGATCTTTGAGTTGATCCACGTGTAGTTCTGCTCGATGCAGTCCCACTTGTCGTTCACCTCCTACATAAGTAGGGATTAGGGATTAGTAAAAACAGGAGACGTGTCAAGGGGCGGGATAACAACCCACTTCCACAGTACTCACAGTAATTGGCAGCAACTCGCCCAGCTCGTTGACGCACTTGAAAAATTTACCACCAAAGAACTGAACACCCATTATGGAGAAGATCAACCAAAAAACTAAACAAACCAAAAGGACATTGAAAATTGATGGTATTGCATACATGAGAGCGTTTACTACAATCCGCATTCCTTGCCACCTGGAATAGAAATGGGCGGTGAGAAGATACGGGAGTTGGCAGTGCTAGGCAGGATTCAGAGCGGGTGAGATCTCGTCAGCTATCTATTCTAGCTTAGCTATATATCTAAACGTATTTACACATCTACAATTTACAGACTATGCAGAAACAGAGGCGGAGGCGGAGGAGAAGGCTTTAGCTACGGGCTACACAGAGTCGAGCACGAGGATTGAGGGGACAGGAGGCGAGGACGATGCAATGCGTGTTCTACGATTACGTATTTCTATTCGAAATCCATAAAGAAGACGGTATTGTATTAAACACTGCTCCGTTTATCGAGAGGACAAGCCCGATTTGATATATAGACAAAAATATCGCGCTCAATATTGCAAGGATTGTAAAGTTTGAATTATCAAATTTTAAAGTATCCAATATAGCATTGACTGAGTTGTGATCAATTTAAGGTTTCAAGTTTTTTCTGTAAAAAGTAACGGAAAAACGTTTTCCATTTGCATTTACCGATTGTTTAGTTAGCACCTTTAAAACTATATTTTGTAAGGAAATTAGTCCGGTAAATAAAACATAATATCGTTAAAATACCGATTTACATATCGTGTTTGCATCAATTATCGTTTATCGTTCTTTCTGCAACTCCTACTCAACACGGCTTGATCGCCTCGCTCGGTCTGACCCATTCTCCTCTCCGGAAAAGCAAAGAGAGTCGTAAAAAGAGAAACAGTAGTAGATAGAAGTAGAGATAGCGAAAGTTCCTACGCTGACAGACTGAGAGAGCCTTCCTCGCCAGATGCTCGGAGCACGGATGCCTGAAGAGTGGTGCAACCTATCGAGAGAGAAGCGCGACGCTGGTCGCAGCAACTTACCGAGAGATGGCTCTCAGTGGGCGCAGGGCTCGCAGGGTGCGCAGCGAGCGCAACACCTTCAAGTTCTCATTCTCCTCAATGAGCAGGGAAAAAACCGACACCTGAAAGAGAAGAATCATTAAGTTAGGTTCCATCCTTAAAGGGCTCTCTTAGAGCACTTACAAACACTATGATAAAGTCGAGTATGGTCCAGAAGCTGGTAAAGTACTTGGAGAAGCCCAGCGCCAGCCACTTGAGGATCATCTCGACGACGAAAATGAGGCAGAAGGAGAAGTTGATCCAGTAGAGCACCCGCTTGAGCGTCTTGTTCTTGTCCAGGTTGATGTCCTCGAAGCAGAGCGTGATACTCGACGCAAAGATCAACACCAGCACAAACCACTCAAAGGCCGGAGTATCGACAACCGTCAAGACAGCCGTCCTCACGCGCGTCCAGTGCTTGGCGCTCTGCGTGTCCATGCAGCTCATGAACCAGGGGCAACGGAAGTAAAAGCTAAACGGGGAATCGAAACGAGATCGAGATCAGATATCAGTCCAAGGATAACCGGAGGAATACTCACTGATCGTAGCACTTTTGGGGGAAACAGTCGTCGGGCACCTTGGGCGCCTTCGTCGCCCCAAAGCTCGGAAAAGTCATGGGATCATTGTAAGCTCCCTGCGAGTTACGTCTCCCACCGACAGTGAGATCGTCTACGTAGGAAACCAAACAATGCCATGGTTTTTCGGTCAGTCGCGTGAATGCCGACGGCTTCTGCGCGGCCTCTGGCGCCGTCTGCGCCGACTCCTGGTCAGTCTTGTGGCCCAGGGCCAGGGCCAGGGCCGAGGAGCTCGTGTCGGCCGCCCCCGAGCTGTGCGACTCGGTGCGTGCGGACTGGAAGGATGCGGCTTTGTCTAGCGTCGATTGTGGATGCTCCGGGCGTCGCCGCTGCCCAGCCGCGGCACCATGACCATGACCATGGGCCGTCGGTCCGTGGCCGCGTGTGGCATGGGCGTTGCCGGGGCCGTGAGTGGGATCTGCCTGGATGCTCGTGGCATGAAAGTGCTGCTGGTGCTCGGTGAGAGCAGCCAGCGGCGGGGTGGTCTTTAGCGATGAAATTTGCGCCAGTGTCGGTGGCTCGATGCTCGACTTCAGGGAGGTGGGCGGCGTGGCGGGCACGGCCGGGGGCGTGACCATGCCCAGCTTCTGCTTCTGGATCAGCAGGTTCTCGTACGAACTGGTGCTCTTCAGCGAGAGGCTGTCCAGGCGCAGCTGGTCGCGCATGGGATTGTGGAGAAACTTGCGCGGCATCTTCTCCGACTCGATGCGCAGCGTCGAGATGGGCTTCTCCTCCTCGGGCAGCTCCTCCACGCGCTCGATGAGGGACAGCCGCTTGAAGCGATCGAACTGCACGGCGAAGGGATCAATCTTGCGCCGGAGAAAGGGAGACTGCGTTGTCGGCTGGCTGGCGCCGGCAGCCTGGCTGGCACTGGTGGCTGCCACCGCCATGGCCTCCATCGCCACGAAGGGGGCGTGGATTTGATCACAGATTTTTCGTATCTCATTCGAGATGCTGAAGTCTTCGTCGATCTTGCGCTGCTTCTCCAGGCTGCGCCGCTTCAGCTTCACGGACTGTCGCTGGGCGGCGGCGCTGATGGACTGCGAGCGCCGCGGCACCGTGGACAGGTCGTAGCTGTCGTAGGGATTCAGTGGATGCACCACCTCGTCGGCGGCCGAGCGCTCGGAGGCTCCGGTAATTATGGCAATGTGGTCCATTATGGCCTTGGTGGCCTCGTCGGCCGCCGGCGAGGGCTCCGAGAGGTTGGACAGCTTGCGCTCCAGCGAGGTGGTCGAGCGCTTGATCTCCTCCAGCTCCTTCTCGAAGCTCTGGATGATGTTGTCGAACTCCGAGTGCTCGACCAGCGGCTCGCTTTCCGTCTGTCCCAGCTGGCTGCCGGAGGGGCGCCGCGATCGAATGGCCTGCGAGATGCAGCTCAGGTTCTTGCCATCCTCCTCCTGCAGGAACTGGAAGAGCTCCTTCTGGTCGCAGTTGAGCAGCTCCTCGCGTAGATTGCCCTGCTGCGACAGCAGCTCGTCCTGCTCGATCGATATGGAGTTGAGGGACTGGCCGCTCGAGTGGCGCCGCATCTCGGCCTCCTCCGACTTGAGCAGCGATCGCTGCGACTGGCCGCTGGACTGCGAGAGGCGGTCCAGCGACTTGCGGTAGCTGGGCGAGCGCGTCAGCAGCGACTTCTGGTACTTGAGGTAGGCCTCGTCGTGGTCCTCGCTCCCGTAGCGCCGCGACGAGTTGTCCTGCAGCGAGTCGCCGCGATTGAAGGAGCCGCAGCCGCTGCGCTGGTCATTGGCATACGGGTCCGTGTCCGTGGAGTTGTACTGGCCCAGCAGGCGCAGCTCTATCGACTCCGTGTAGGTAGCCTCGTCGCGAGAGTCGTTCTGCTGCGTGCTCACGCCCGAGGAGATTTGGTGGTGCAGCCGCCGCTCCGCCTGCAGGAAGGGCGTCAGATTCTGGCCGTTCCCATTCCCATTGAGGCCGCCGCCGGTGGTGGCCATCATGGCGCTCTCATAAGTGGGCGGCAGCGAGTCGGCGTTGGGTGGCAGTGGATGGGCTTGCAGCTGGATCTGCTCGGGCAGATCCACGACCTCGTCGTACTCCATTCCGTCGACGATCGTGTGCAGGCCGTCGTGCAGGGGTATCTGGAAGCCAAAGTCCGAGCCGGAGACGGGCCGATTCATGGACTCCTGGAACCGAAATGTCTTATTAGGGAACCCAAATGTTCTGGGCACACACTCACCTGATAGCTCAGCCTGTGGAACTTGGTCTCGGCCAGGACACCCGGCTTGTCGCCTCGCTCCAGACCCACCACAGCCTGCTGCGAGTGGGCCTGGGCCTGAGCCTGCTGCTGAGCGTCCAGCACTATCTGCTGGAACTTCTCGGCAAACTGGCGCTCCTTGCGGTCCTTGCGCTCCTGCCGCTTCTTGCGGATGAGGTCGCGCACCCGCTCGATGCTCCGCGCCAGCTTGGACTCCTCGCCCACTTCCTGTTCGGGGAACAGACAAAGAACCGCATTAGGACGCTGTGAGGTGAGTGTTTACTCAACTGAAGAGTTCGCTACGACAAGTTTCTTTTTGAATAGACATCGATATATATATGGTTATATAGACATTTTACGATTAATTGGGGATCCAATGCATATACAGAACTGAACTAAGGCAGGCAACACAAAATATTATATATACTAGATCTGATCTCTATATATTTATTTACACATACAGTTTGTCTGGATTTAGATATGTTTTTGGGTTAACGCAAACGAGGCAAGCAGTTTAAAGCAAGTTGAAAAACGATTTAGTTTGTAAAAATTACCTTCTTCTTGAAAATCTGTTTAACGTTTTCAGTGTGTATTTAAAAGGTTTTAGTTTTTCGATTCATTAGTTTGGGGTTTCAGTGTGAAGTGTTTAGAGTTAAGTGTTTAGAGTTTAGTGTTCAGTGTTTAGAGTTCAGTGTTAAGTTTAGATTTAAACGCATTGTGCAAAGTTGACAACAGAAATTGGTTAATTGGAGTACGCTTAAGTGCATATAGATTGTTTTTACACATTTAGACCTACAATTGAGACTTAGACGAGAGACTTACTAGGGTTTGTTTTGGAGAAAGAAACTGTCTTATTATGAATTAAGGATTTTTTGGGTTTAGCAAGAAAGAGCTAAACAAGAGCTCAACGGAGAACACACAACAGAGCTCAAAAACAATGTGATTTAATAAAAATCTAAAGTAAATATAAGATCTTCCCATAGTTTACTCAAAACAAACCCTATGCAATCCCAACTCGGACATGACCGAGCTAAAGAACCCAGCAAAGAGGCGTGGTCCCTGTGCTGGGTCATAATTAGTCATTAATTAAATCGCAACAGTTTAGTAACACAATGCAGAGGGGCGATGGTGACGGAGAATTTAGTTAACGTGAATTTGAAGACATGAAAATCATAAGAGAGCTCGTTTTTTGTGAACAGAAGAGAGAGTGCCACAGATCGTATGGTGTATAATTCAAATGGTAGTTCAATCCTGGGGCTGGTGGTTACCATCGCACACTCGGAGACACACACACAGAAATACGCAAATATATACCGAAAACCACATCAAGAGTGCAAGGCAAATTCAAGTCAAACACGGGAAATCGATCTAACCATCGATCGGTCTTAACCAGTCAGTTTATGGGGATCGTTTAGGACACGGGGCGAGAGGAGGTGACCCTCCGCTTCCCGTGCCGATTTCGAGCGTTTTGTTAGAGTTTAGTTGTTCGGTTGTTTAAGTAACATGGCTGGCCACACACATAGATATAGACATATAGACATACAGACACATTCACGAACGTTAAGAGCAACGGATGGGATGGGATGATGGGTGACTTGCCTCTTTCTTCGACTTGAGCTCCTCGGAGTTGAAGCTGTTGAGCAGCAGGGCCAAGAACAAGTTGAGCACCATGAAGTTGCCCATGACAAGCGTCGGCAGGAAGATGGCGAAGCAGGTGGAGGCTCCTTGCTGCAATTACTCGGGGATTTTAGCTAAACTTCAGGTGTTTGCAGGGAGCAAGTCATACCTCCTCCTCGGCGCGCATGCAGTCCCAGAGAGGCTCGATCCATTCGCCGCACAGAATGCGAAAGATCATCATGAACGAGTGAAAGAAGTCGTTGAAGTTCCATCTGAAAACGGTAAACGGGATCGTAAAACCATCGTAAAACACGCCTCCTTCTTCAGCCTTGCCTGGGCACTGGATCTGGGTCGAACTTCTCGGGCGTGTAGTCCTTGGAGAACAGCTGCATGCCGATGACGGCGAATATGTAGATGACAATGACCAGGATCAGCGTGAGGTTACCCAGGGCGCCGATCGTTGAGATGATGATGCTGAGCAGCACCTTCATTGTCGTCCACGACTGGGCCAGCTTCAGCACTCTCAGCTAAAGTATAAAAATAGAAATTTTAGGAGCCACTCCAGGATTTACACCTCTTTTCCTCTTACCAATCGTAGGCCACGCAGCACACTCAGGCCGTCCACCAGCTCGAAGATGATGTCCAGCAGACTGGCCGTCACAATGAGCAGATCAAAGATGTTCCAGCCGCACAGGAAGAAGTCCTTGGACAGGGCCATTAGCTTCACAATGCACTCGAAGGTAAAGATGGATGTAAAGACCTAAAAGAGCACACAGAACTGTAGATCTCTCCAGGGAACCAAGCTTTGCAATTCACCTTATTGCCCACGTCCAGGGCGTTGCGAAAGCTCTCGCTCATGCCGTGATGCTCCATGGCCAGGAAGGCGGTGTTCAGGACGATGCACAGAGTGATGGCCAGCTCGAAGAGCGGATCGCGCACCACTTTATACAGACAGTTCTGGAACTGCAGCCAGCTCTCGTAGTCGGTGCACCAGTGGACGCAGCGATCGCAGTTCCGATCGGGCAGATCATCTACGGAAAGAAATGAATCATCAAACCTAGACTCTAATACAGAGTTCACCAAGAACTCACCGATAACGACCACCTCCGAGGAGAACTCCTGGTGCAGGGCGTAGACGTTGTGGTTCTTGATGCGGGCTATGTTCCCGTTGCACTTGATCAGGCGCACCTCGCGCGGCGAGAGGGCCAGCTCCACTGTGGACACGTGGCCCAGCTCGTTGACCGTGTCCTGCTCCTCGTGGTCGTCCACCACGCCGGAGTCGTCCTGCGAGGACTCGCGATTGACGCCGCTGGAATTGGAGCTGGTCTGGCGACTGCTGGCTATCAGCTGGCCCTTGTAGTCCGACGGATACAGCATGTTGGGATTCTTCACGCCCACGCCCACGCCGCTGTCCTGGAAGCTGATGCGCGCCTTGGGCGGGAGCGTGGAAGCGCTAGCAGTGGCAGTTTCGGTGCTAGTAACGGCAGTAACGGCGCCGCTTGCCTTGGCCAGCTGGCTCTGCTGCTCCATCTGCTGGTACTGCTTCTGGGCCTGCAGAGTCAGCGCCGAGGGACGATCCGGTGTGGCAGCGCTGTGGCGTGGACTGCGCCCCGGGCTGGGCGTGGCCGAGGGGGACTTGGGATCGGTGCCGCCGTTGCTGCCATTGCCATTCCCGTTCCCATTCCCGTTGCCATTGCCGCTGCCCTCCTTGCCGCCCTTTGTCTTTTTTCGGCGCGTCTTCTTCTTGCTGTAGGAGGCCAGGAGCACGCCCTTCCGCGAGTCGATCTTCTTCTTGTTGTTCTTGTTCAGCTTCTTCACATTCAGCACCGAGGGATCGAAGCTGAACGTGGAGTCGTCCCGGTGGTCCAGCAGGTCCTTCTTGCGCTCCTCGTTCGTTATCTCCGCCTCCTCCTCGTAGCTCAGCGCCACCACGGCCAGCATCAGGTTGATCAGGTAGAACGAGCCGAAGAACACGACCACCGTGAAGAAGGACACGCTCATGGGGCCACAGGTGGCCAGCACCTGCAGGGATCGAGGAGTTAGCAGAAGAAGCTTCCAGAGCGGAAACGCTGACCACTCACCATGTTGTACACATTCTCCCAGTAGTCCAGCGTAATCAGCTGGAACGTCGTCAGCATGGACCACATAAAGTTGTCAAAGTTGGTGTAGCCGTGGTTCGGGTTCTCGCCCACGCAGAGGCACACGTACTCGAAGGGGCAGTGACGGGCGCCGGTCAGGTTGCCGCACAGCACGGGCAGCTCCTCCTCGTCGTACAGCCAGTTGTCCGTGTCGTTCACCCAGCTGCAGAGGAAGACACAACCAGATTAGACGCAGTCTCACCTCAATTACAATTACAATGGCTCACATCTGCCAGTCGGCGTGGGAGACATTCGTCCAGTCGGGGGGCACCTGGCGCACGCACTTGTTGCGCAGCTCGCCCATGTACACCTGGAGGGCGAAGAGCGCGAAGACCATCAGGCAGAAGATGGTCAGCGTCATGACCTCCGCCAGCTGGCGGAAGGAGTGCAGCAGCGCGTTGATGATCGTCTTCAATCCGGGCATTATGGACACCGTCTTGAGGGCGCGCAGCACGCGAAAGGTGCGCAGTCCCGCCAGGTTGCCCACCTCCATGCCAATGGTGGCGTAGCCGCTGGTGATGACCACAAAGTCCAGCCAGTTCCACGGGTTACGCAGATACGTGTACTTGTTGAGCAGAAAGCCCTTGGCAATGATCTTGATGATCATTTCGATGGAGTAAATGGCCAGGAAGATGTACCTGCAGGGATCGGATGGTAATTTAAATGGGCGGGCTTTGGACCCGCTGAAAGCTATACTCACTCCGCCTCCTCCACGGTCTCAGTCATGGCCAGGAAGATGCAGTTGAACAGAATGGTGGCCATGACGCAGTAGTCGAAGAACTGATTCGTGGCGATGTACACGCACACACGCCGCGCCGGACTCCATGGGTGGAAGAGGAACAGGCTCTTGGTGCCCGTGAAGCGGTGAATGTAGTTCTTGCGGAACCGTTTCGACACCACGCAGAACGTCTGCAATTCGAAAGGAGCGCGCAAATCATTATCGGATCTCAGTTTAATGTCAATGAAGTTTATTTCGCTTGTCTGGCAACTCCAAGTCGGTGCTGCCGTATCGCAAACATCGAACTAAGAGAGGCCTATCGATAGCTAGCAAAAAAATGGCTACGTTCAGCAGAGCAACTTGATCACTGATTACTGATCCATAACTGAACAGTGATTGTGTTGTTTTGCTGAAAGCAGCCAATGCACTTTCAGCAATTTTCTAGAGGATTTCTTTATTATTAACTAACATAAGGTACTAGCGCTTCTATAAGAGTGTAACGTTGTGGCCTCCCAGTCATTGCTTTTAAAAATAATGTTAATATGGCCTTTGTAGGTTAAATCCTAGAGTGGAGTTTAGTTTTGTGTGTTATTTTTCTCCGTTTTCAAAAAACCCAAAATCTCGATAAACGTAAACTCGCGATTGTTCTTTTGACATGTATCGATATATCGGTACGAGCCCAAGCAGCCCTGCGCAATGCAACCCTGCCCAAGTCAACGAGGCTAGTTCGCCGACTTCCGTTTGACGTTCGTTCTTTCGTTCTCAAATCGTCGTTCCGACCAGAAGGAAAATGAGAGCTAAGGTAATGAAAAGTTCTAAAAGTGAAAAAATAGTGCAATTTAATTTAAACCGGCCATTTGTGACCGCGAGCACCACATCAACCAGTAATTAACCGTGCGTTTTCTCTCGTTTTCAGTGGCGTAAGAAGCGTATGCGTAGGTTGAAGCGTAAGCGCAGGAAGATGCGTGCAAGGTCCAAGTAATCGCAGCGCCATCGCCCACTAAATGGTGAGTAGGAACACCCGTGAGCACCCATTGCCTGATTCTAATTCCGATTTTTCGCTTTGTGTGCTTGCAGGAACTTTTGACCGCAGCCGACACACCGAAACACGCCGTCTGGGCGACCCGCTTGCGGGGCCCACATGTAATTTTGCAAGACCAGTTTTCACACAAGCGAAAATGTGCATTTCAAATTCACTTTCAAATTTCACGTAAAAATTGTTTCCAATAAATTACTGGATTTTCGCAAAAGTTCCACAAATGAATGAAAAGCATGTGTTATTAATGAGAGTGAGCGAGAGAGGAGAGCAAAGCAGTGTAAAAGGGGGCAAGCGTGCTCTTTCGACATAACCACATTCGCGCGAATCATGTGTCTGTATGTGTGTGAGTATGCGTGCGTGAGCACGTTTTTATCAGAATTGCTACACATTTTCTCGGCATTCGGATGAGCCGGCGTCGTCGCTGCGGATTGGAGCCCTAGAATCTGGAGACGGCATTAAACATTGATCATCTCCAGAGCGTGGCCTGGCCAGGGCAGGGCAGTAAATTCCCCGTAATCGGCTAATGCCATTATTCAGGACGCAATCGGACCAGCTCCCTACACTACACTCCTGGCCTCCAGGGAGCGCGTGTCGTGCGCTCGTCATGCCGTTCCGCTCAGCTCTGCGCTGCCCTGCTCCTTGGGCCACATTCGGAAATATCGATTTGTTTGCTGCCGGAGGGGAGAACCAGAACCTGAAGCAGCTGCCCGCCCGGGCCAGGTTGTTCATTAGCGCCCTGATTTCCTCAATTATATATGCAGATGATGTGCTGCTTCGCCTCTGACGAGGATGATGCCTGCCTCGCCCCTCTGGAAACCCACTTGTCTGAAGGTCGTTTGTCACTGTAATACACACATAAACGTCGCTCAGCCGAGTAAGCAGAAATTTTAATGTAACAAGCAAAAATTACGATTGGGCGGCCGTTTGCCATTTACCATTTTGCGGGCGAGGGCTGGAGCTGGAGCTGGGAATTTGCATGAGCGAGGGCACTTGTGCCTGCTCTCACTCTCCTTCTTCTCCTCCTCCGTGTGGTTGGGGCTTGTGGCGAGGCAGGGAGAGAGAAAGCTTAAGGATAAGCGTGTGTACTTTTAAGTGCCCGAAATGAAAAGTTGTGTTTGAGGCCCTTGTTCGGCATTTGAGGCAAACATGCGGCTGTGCCTGTGTCTTATCGCAGTGCCGGAGAGGAGTACAGAGACGACGTGTTTGCCAGGAGTGAGTGCCATTAAATGCAATTAAGCACTTTGATTCCGCCACCTGGCACAGTGGCAGCAAATGGGCAGGGATTCTTGAGCTTGCTTTGCTGTGTCACTTTGTTTGGTTTGCTTTCAGTTGGTTGTTTTCGGCCTCGATTTAAGGGGATTTACTCTTGAGGTAGTCTTTGGCGTTACCTAGTAACTATAACTAGGTGAAAATTAATAGGTACTTAATTTATCAAAGGTCTTGGCTAAGATATTCGCCAGAAATCACTTGTTTTTATGAATAATTCTGGGTATTGTTAAAGATTTAGATACTTTAACTAAGAAATTTGGAGCAGTGCATTGCAGAAAAGAGTTTTACACATTTCTGCACTATATTTAATCAGTCTGTATGAATATTTGGTCAAGAAACTTTGGTTACTGGAAACCACAGTTAAGATTTAATTACAGAATGTGGAACAACAGCAGGAGCAGCACTGGTCCCCGTCGTCCTGGGAGATGTGACCCATAAGCCCAGAAGCCAGCTTATATTTGCTTTTTGCTTCGGGCTTCGGCCGGACGACTCTAAGCCTCCGGCCAATAAGATTTAATTATAGATTGCTCTGGTCAGTGTTTGTCTTGGACTTTGGAGGCACAGCCAGAGGCAAGGATATCCAGTCGGTCGATAAACACATCACTCGATGTCGCAGGTACGCTCATCTCATGGCTTCATGCCTCCGCCTCCCCCACTAAAGCCACCTCCCATTATATATTGCAGCCGTAGCCGGAGCCGTACCCTGGTCACTTGCATGTTTATTCTGCCCAGTCGCGCTATGCTATCCTGTGAATTATTTTGCCACGACACGTGGTCGGTCGGTGGAGAGCCGAGACCCGAAAGCTGAAACCTGAAACCTGAAACCTGAAAGCCGCCAAGTCTTGAGTACACTTGCATGTTCGCCTATAATTTGTCCGCTGCGGCTGCTGCGGCTGCGGCAGCGGAGTACGGGCCAGTTTTGTTTGAGTCACGTAAATACGGTTGTCAACTTTGCTGCCCGCAGCAGGGAGCACGGAGCAGAGAGGACGGAGGACTGGGCTGTGCATGACATGACCCATATTCCCACACAGTGGCCAAGCCAGCCGTACTGTGTGTGTCCTTTTGTTTGATGTTGTAGCTCCAAAAATTTATTCCCGCCTTTGAAATTTAACGAGCGCTCGCGTTCAGCGCTCTCGCGGCATTTACGCTGATTTCCTTTTCGGCTCTCGAAAGGGCCCCACGAGGGCCGTTCTAGGCGTTTCCATTAACCCCGGTAACCCCGTATCCGTATCCGGACTCTCTTCACCACGGAAAGTGCATATCCACTTGTGCCAACAATGCGCCGCAAAATGCAACAGAAAACAAAAAACGTATCAAAACAAAAGCAAGGCAAGGCAAGCCAAGGCATGGCAGCAAGCCGCGTCGCGTTCCATTTCCGCTGTGCCACTTGCACTTACTACCGCCTCCGGAATCCATTCCCTTCCCCACTCTACCCCACAGATCCACGGGCACTGGGTCGCGTCCGTGTGACTTTTTAATTAGAGCCAATGGGGCGGCCAACTGGGGTGAGGCGACGGCGGCGTTTCTGTGCGGATAATGAGCGCAGAGCGCCGAGGCAGAGGCAGAAGCAAAGGGTCACACACTCACCTCCTCGTAAATGAAGGTGTCAATCTCCTCGAGCGGCTTGCCGTACATGTGCTCCGGAAAGGGCTCGAACTTGCGGGGCAGCACGTCGCCATCCTCCACGGAGGCCTTGGTGCGCGGATGGAAGCCGTATTCCCGCACCAGCTGGATATGCCGGTTCTCGTGCTTGACCTGCGACTTTTGCGTGTACGCGACGACCTGATGCTTGGCGATAGCTGTAAAAAGGGTTCGAAAGGAAACTGATCAGTAAAGGAGAAGTAATCAATTACACAAAATAGTATATAACTTAAGGGTATGTTAACATTACTTGTATATTTTCTATATAATACATATATATAACTCGTACTTTCTGCTTAGATAATCGTTCGGTTCGTTCACAAGAGAGTTCACAATAGAAGAGAAGCTCTCTCATTTGACTGCACATTGCAGGCAAAGCGTGGATGAGAGAGAGTCAGCAAGACAGAGAGTAGGATCTTTGTGAAATGACTTTTCAGAACTATTTTAACTTTTTGAACTTAGTTGGATATTTTCTATATAATATGTACTACACTCTTACTTTCTGTTTAGATAATCGTTCAGTTCGTTCAAAAGAGAGTTCACAATTAAAGAAAAGCTCTCTCATTCGATGGCACATTGCAGGCAAAGCGTGGATGAGAGAGAGTCAGCGAGACAGTGAGTAGGATCTTTCTGAAATGACTTACTGGAACTATTTTAACTTTTTGAACTTAGTTGGATATTTTCTATATAATTTATACTACACTCGTACTTTCTGCTTAGATAATCGTTCGATTCATTCAAAAGAGAGGTCACAATAGGAGAGAAACTCTCTCATTTGACTGCACATTGCAGGCAACGCGTGGATAAGAGATTCAGCGAGACAGAGAGTAGGATCTTTCGGAAATGACTTTACAGAACTATTTTAACTTTTTGAACTTAGTTGGATATTTTCTATATAATATGTACTACACTCTTACTTTCTGTTTAGATAATCGTTCAGTTCGTTCAAAAGAGAGTTCACAATTAAAGAAAAGCTCTCTCATTCGATGGCACATTGCAGGCAAAGCGTGGATGAGAGAGAGTCAGCGAGACAGTGAGTAGGATCTTTCTGAAATGACTTACTGGAACTATTTTAACTTTTTGAACTTAGTTGGATATTTTCTATATAATTTATACTACACTCGTACTTTCAGCTTGAGTAATCGATCGATTCGTTCAAAAGAGAGGTCAAAATAGAAGAGAAGCTCTCTCATTCGATGGCACATTGCAGGCAAAGCGTGGATAAGAGAGTCAGCGAGACAGAGAGTAGGATCTTTCTGAAATGACTTTACAGAACTATTTTAACTTTTTGAACGTAGTTGGCTGCACGGCAGCATAAATTTATAAATGATGTGCGTGGAAAGAACTAGAATCTAGAGTCTGGCGGGAACCGACAGAGCATTGCGATCGATACGGGTTAATGGAGCGGGATCGGGACAAATACCCGCTTCAGATTCAAGTGATGCAGGCAATTGCAGGGGCCACGACCGGAGCCCTGACGCGGGTCGTAACGCACCCGTTCGACGTTCTAAAAATCCGCTTTCAGATCCAGGTCGAGCCGCTGAGCGACAGGGACAACTGGAAGTACCGCGGCATCCTGCAGAGCTTTCGCAAGGTGTACGTCGAGGAGGGGGCCCGCGGCCTGATGCGCGGCCACTCCTCCGGCCAGGTGATGAGCATCTCCTACGCCATTGTCCAGTACTGGTCCTACGAGCGATTCCGGAACCTGGCGCGCACGGTGTCCTACCTGGAGGAGCATCCCTCGCTGCGGCACTTCCTCTGCGGCGGCTTCTCGGGCTGCATGGGCGCCATGGCATCCCAGCC
>VNJS01000508.1:0-16457 GCA_008042575.1 Drosophila watanabei
TAAATATTAAAATGTCATGATATTTTAAAAGGTATGCGTTACTTAAGAATCTTATTAAGATGACTAATTTAATTGTCTTTAAAGACATTTAAAAAAAGTTTCCTTGAGTATTTTAAGCAGTATTACAGCATTTAGCTGTAATATTTAAGGACTAAAATATTTCCTGCCATACCCTAACTCGTTCCTCATAGAAGACTTTATTTTATACACAAATTCCTTAACTTTCATTCTCCTACACCTTAAGCATTTTTCCTTTATATAACATTCAATCCATTAAAATTTCTTCCTGTGCACATATGTGGCTTATTTGTAATGATTAAGTGGCGCTGCGGGTATAAGGAGAACGATACTGGGGGAATGTGTGAAGTTTATGCCTCGAAGGAATCGTTTACACTCGCCTCGCTTAGCGGGGATTATGGATTGTCCGAGGGAAGGCGGGGCGAAATGTGAGATACAAAGGCCAAGCGGTCCTAAATAAGTAAACACATGTCCATATTGAAAACAAATTTCGCTTTCGCGTCCTTACCAACCCTGTATGCTCCATATCCTACGTCCTCCGTCTTCTGTCCATTTCCGCTTTGTCAGCTGGGGGGATCAATTAGAACTTCCCCCAGCGACCCAGGGAAGGGGCATTAAAAATGTTTATTCAATATAGAAAGAGAGCGGATCCCACACTGGCACTCCACTTTACTGCCAGCCAGCTATCGTTTTGTAATCCTCTCAGACGCATCACGTATACGCCATGTGGGTGCTAGACGGGAATTTGAAGTTCAATCAAAACGAGGGAGTGGGGGTGGGGTGTGAAAAAAAAAGAGAAACTTGAAAGCAATTTCTAAAACAGGATATCCCCACGCACAAGTACACTCACACACACTCGATGTGTGTACGGGGATGCACAAAATATGCTAATGCCAATTATTTTGTGCGTAATTTGCTTTTCATGCTTCGCCGGCAAATGTGTAACTGGCGCCTCATTATGAATATTCATTCGCCGCCCCCTGTCCATGCAGCCAGAGTCACCTCCAGCGACATCCCTATCTCCCTCGCTCTCTATCACCTCCAATCCCCTTTGTTCGCTAATCATTTCCACAGCCACCAATCGCCGCCATCGACTTATCTAATCTGTTTTGGTGGTTTTGCTGCTGGCTTGATAAGTGCTTAGGGAGGTTCCGGGGGGAGGACAGGTGTATGTGTATATATCTCCCTCTGGTCCTGAAAAGGTGAGGTGACTTCAATTAACATTCGTGCACGTAATCGCAATAACGCAAATGGATTCGGGCTTTGTTTAATAAAATGTGATATTTATGGAGTTTACTGCTACTCTTGAAGCACTCTTCCCCTTCCCCGGAATTAATATGGCCACCACCGAGCTATCTCTTTATTAATTCGCCTCTGTGGGTGTTCGTCCCATGGGCTGTAGTTAACAATTAGCCAGAAAGCAATACGAGTATCAATATCGGAATGAGCCCGGGTCTGGGCAGGGGTTCCAGGGAAATCACGCATACGCCGTGTGTGCCGTTCTCGAGAAATTAGTGATTTTGATTAAAAGCCTGTTGCACTGCACTGCGCTATTCCCTGGCCTACACATCCTACCTGTTTGAAGTCGTGGGGGTCCGGAGGAAGCTGGAGCTTTCGAGTGGATCCTTGCTAATCCTCCGAAACTGTCAGCCGCGGAGGTGATGCGTAATCCTATTAGCAAACGCTTGGCGTCGCCTTTTGAGTCTCGAGTCTCCTTATTATTTGCACACTTGTGCCAGCATTGGATTATTTAAGAATGCGTGCAGTAATTCCGACATGAAATTTGAATATTTTTTACGCCTCGCGACTTACGCAAATCTTTGCATATTTCCACACACAAAAAACACACGCACACACACTTTTCTTTTGAGAACCCGGGATAGAAATGGAAACGACCAAGCGCACATTTACATTTGTTGCTTCTGCTGCCCGGTATATATCGCTTTTTATTATTATTTTTATTATTATTATGATTCCCGCCTTTTTGTGCACTTTTTTATTGAATTAAAATTCAAATGAAATGTGACGGCTGTGCGCCCGTTATTTCCTTTTGAACGGAACCGCGCACAGGAACTGAACAGGGATCTCGTCCGGATATGGGGATCTCAACGGAGAGGAGTCCGCGCCGTGTACGTTCGCTGGCCCGGCTGGCGGCGCAATGAGAGCTCCGGAAACTGAAAGCAGAAAACAGAAGCAGCAGCAGCACCAGCACCACAAGCAGAAGCTGAAGCTGAAGCCGAGAGCCCATCGGCGCCAGCAGCTTCTCCGCTTTTCATTCATGAGTATGGTCTTCGTTCTGGTCGTCGTCGTCGTCGGCTAAGCTTTTCCCAAAAAGCTCCCTTCGCACGGAAGCTGGCCAACCTGTTGCATGGCCCCAGCTATGAGCGCCAGGACTCGCTGGGCATCCTAGCCAGAGTTACCAGAGTCGGCTGTTGCCAGGCCCGCAGCGACAACATAAATTAATTAAATCAATGCTCCTCCAATGCCCGTTTTTTGGTTGATCATCTGACACATTGACAAATCGACGGTGATATGGGGGTGTGAGCTGGCGGAGTGCTAAGTCCAAAGTTCAAGATTTGAGGTCATGGGCTCGGACTCGCTCTCTCCCGCTTGGTAGTCCTGACCCCGGGGCCAACTTGGTTCATTTGCCGAAGTTGATTAATGCATGTATCGCTCCTTTATCGCTTTTTGTTGTCCTTGCCTTGATTTAAACTTGTCTGCCACATATGTCGTTCCTGGGCAGCAGGATCCTGGATTGAGGGTGGGCCCAAGCATCCTTGGCAACTTTCTTTGTTGACAAAAAAGGTGCACTGACATTCCAGCCGAACCGAATCGAACCACACAACTAATTCGGCACGATTATTCACATGCCACAGAAATTAGATTAAACTTGGCCAGCAGATTATGTAGTTGAGCCCGGTCCATTGGGTTTCCCCCATCCCCTCGCCCATTGTGGCGAGATAGAGCTAAAGTTTTCCTCGAACATCTGTGCATGTCTACGATTATTGCCTTTGCCTTTATTACACTACGAAAAAAGGTAAAAGGTATAGTAAATATGCTTAAAATGAGCTCTAAGAACCTAACTATGGTATTAAAAGGGAATTTTTGAACAAAGAAAGAGAAAGCTTACACCATATAAAAAATGCATAAAAAGATAATCAAAATGATATAATACACTAGAAATATTATTTTCAAGTTATATTTAATATTTTACTTTTAAATAAAGTGTGTTCAATGAAGCTGCGTAAGAAATAGTTTTAAATCAAATCTTTTCTTCTGGTGTACGCTTCCCTCCCCTTCGAAGGAAGAGCAAATAGTAAGGACAGTTCATTGTTTGAGCCCAAAGTTCAATAGTTCGAGTCGCAAGTTCACTCACCAAACAAGATGGCAAGGGCCAACAAGTGGCATCGCAGTGCGGAGATTGTCAGGCTGGCGCGATGCCTCCATCGCAATCCGACGGCCCTGACAGCTGCATACATTTTAATCCCGATTCCCGAAACCATTTCGAATCCTTCGCCGAAATGTACTACATGTGTTTAGTATGTGTTCATGCGTCTGTCTGTCTGCCAGTCTGCCTGTCTCTTCCCCTGCGATACAATGACTTTCGCATTCACAATTTCCAGTAATTTGTTATTCAAACACATTGCGAATCGATTATCCGCTTGGCATGCTCCCTCCAATCGAGCAAATATGCTGATTGACTTTTGTCAAGGCTTATGTGTGTGCTCCCTCGCCTGCGCCCAATCAGCGCCCGGAATCAGCCCCCATTCGGTTCGATTCGATTCGATTCAGCCTTTGTGCTCGGATGATGGGTGAAATGCCAAAGCAAATATAAATGAGGAAGCGCGGGAGGATCTGGGCCCTTGTGTTGGCTTTCACTTTTACCCGGAGCCAGGGAACTCCGACCTCCGAACGAAGCGTATATAGTATATGTATGTATGGGCGGAATGCCTGACTGGTTCTATATGGGTGTGTTTCTTGTACGATAAGGCAGACAGAGTCGCGGAGAAGGTGGAGCGTTCACAATGGCAGCCGGGAGCAGAGTTCCCATAAAGTCAGTTGTGAAATGCCTGTCAAGGACTCCGGTTTAACCTTCGCCGGAGGTCTGTCTCCTCGACGCTTTAAATATTCGTCATATGCTGGATATTTATCTTGGCCAAATGACCGAAGGCTGCACGCTGAATGCTGAAGGAAGCAGGAAGTGGGCCACCACGGATGCCCTCCCATCTGCTGCCCGGCCCCGTCTCAATGTCACTTGTTGAATGGAATTGATTGCCACGCAATAAAATGTAATTGCATTGGCCCAGCTTGAATTCAATGTTAAGGTGCAAGGACATTAATTAACAGCAAGCAGCAGCTGCGGTCGGTCCTGGGGTCCTGCGGGCCCCCCCGAGCTGCTGCTGGGGTCCCCGAGTTCCTGAAGTGGCTCTGATTGCTCGGCATGCCACTAAGCGGCCCGCATATTAATTAGAGCGTCAAATGGAATGGAATAAAGTGAGCTGGCAGCAATGCAAATATGCAAATTTTTTCGGGCTGCATGTCCTGCCGATGCTTTATCATCCCTGCTGGGGGCTTCCATGGAAATAAACTGCAGCAGCAGCAGTGACAGGAATTCCACAAATACTCGAATATGAATGGAAATATATGAAATACGAGCGGTGCAGTGCCAAAGGTTAAAGTTAAGCTTGACAAATGTGCGCACTTGATCCAGCTCAAGGCGAATCCTTGGGGGAGCAGCCAGTAATAGGATTGCTGGGCTAATGGCACTACAATTAGGGCGATATATGTGTATATAATTTATTGAACGAATTCGCTAAGTGTGTTCCGTGTTAATTAAAGTAGTTGAACCGATAGCTAGGACTGGGTCCTACTCCTAATTGACCTGAGCTGCTGCTGCAGCTGCTCGCAGCGCTGGCACTCGCGGGTGAGCTGCTTGACGGCCAGCGCGTACTGCCGCTGGAGCTCCAGCAGCGACTGCAGCTCCTCGTTCAGCTCGTCGCGCCGCATTCGCTCCTCATTGTACTTGTGCCGCACCTTGTCCTGGGCGCTCTTCACCCCATCCACAATGGACTCGAACTGGCGGATGAAGTCCGAGCGACCATGCGGACTCATCATGCCCTCGTTGTAGGCCTCGCAGATGGAGTTGAGGAGGGCCAGCTCCTTCTCCAGGTAGCGCTTCTTGTCGTTGAGTGTGTTGTACAGGATGTAATATTGCTTGGTCTCCAGATGCTTTCCGCTCATTTCGTTGTGCAGTTCATGGAATCGTCGCTGGTATTGCGCCAGCTCGGTGCGATCGGGAATGGCGTCCAACTTCCTTTCGATGGCCACGATGCCACGATTGCGTTTGGCCAGCTGCAGGCGCAGCTCCTTAAGGCGCTGCTCTTCGCCAGCCAAGGCGGCGGCTTGGGTCTCCGCATCTTGGGCACTGAAGGCCTCCAAATCGCTGTACGACAAAGGTATCGGTAAAGGCATATCTTCGAATAAATTATTGAGAAAGCTTAAAGCTAGATCTTACTCAATTTGCTGCTGAAGATTAGCCAAATCCGTTCGACAGGACTCTTTGAACTCCGTCTCGCTCTTTTTTAACTCCTCATGTTGCTGTAACAAGTTTTGAACTTTATCTAGCAGCCTAAAGAAATGCATCAAAATCAAAACGGTGTCTTCAAATTTTCTTATGCAGCAACTCACTTTGGATCCGCCCTATCTGCCGTGACCTTGTGCGCCTTTAGCTCAGCGATGAGTGTATTCAACTGTTCCTCCATTTCCTTGGTCTTCTCGTCTTGCTCCTTTTCCGCTTCCTTCAGTTCTTCGTTGTCCTTGCAGTAACGTTTCACCTTGTGCTCCAGAGCTATTTTGGCCGCTTCGAGCCGTTTCTGCTGGTTTTGTGCCTTCAGCTCTTGGGCATCCGTCTCCATTTCCAGCTTGAAGTCAGCGTAGTGCTGCTGCAGCTCATTTCGCGCCGAGGGATCGAGATCAATACGCTTCTGGGTGCCCGTAAGGTCCTCTTTAGCGAGCGATAAGCTGCGCAGGTATTCTTCCAAATCAAGCTGTGGTTGTAAAGGAAGCTCTAACTGAAATTATTGGTTTAAATATTAAGGAGCAAATACCTCTTCCGCTTCTCCTGCAGCCTGAGCGGCCTTTCTCTCTGCACTGCTCTTGAACATCGGCCCGGGATCCCCATACTCAAGCAGAGTGAGACGCACTCTGGACACATCATCGTCCCCAGGGGCTTCCTGTCGTTCGTATAATCTCTTGGGACCGTATAGCTCCTGTATTGCCTTAATGTGAGTGGATGCTAGGCGTATTTTAGTGAGATTGTCCTTGTCGCTTTTGTACTGATAGTGATTGTGGAACTGGCCAATCGCAAATCTCTTTAAGCGCTGTCCACGCTCTGCACGGTTCTCAACCTGAGAGAGTCGAGTAAATGCTATCAAACAGAACTTAGGAGACTTAAGATCTCGACTTACCGAGGTCTTGACCAACCACTGGATGACTGGGTGAATGGCCAGGAACTCCAGGCCTTGAACTTGATGGGGCTCCAGGCTATGCGGGCACTTCATGTCAATCAAGACCGTCACTATCTTCTCCACCAGAGCTCTGTGGGAATAGAAAGGAACGTGTAGTCATCTTCGCCTCTACTCGCTGCACACACTCCCTACATCTTCTGCCCAATAGACAGGCTCTCGTGGAAGAGTAGGTCGACATCCACGTCGTAGTCGCAGCATTCGATGCACCAAGTCATTCCGCCCACAACTTTGTCGAAGGCAGACAAGCCCTTAATGCGGGCCCGGTAGTAGCCCGCTGCCACCAGAATGTCGAAGGTGTCCTGCTCCTTGGCCGTGGCATCCGAGTCCTCGCGACGCTCCACCTACAACAGAAAGCGAATTAGAAACATGGAATCCCCGCAGGACTGGTTGAGAAGCTCACCTGAACTTCACGTCCATCCTCATCGTAGCGAGTGCCCAGCTTGACATTTGGCAGGATCTTGGAGAATACATCGCGGTTAGCCATGTACAGCAACGATAATTACATGCTATCACAGCGCCAGAAGCTATTGCTTATCAAATAAAATTGGAATAACACAAAAATTGGCAAGACACACAGAATTGTCAACAATAATTGAATTTGTGCGTTTTTAAGAGACTCTGCTACGGTCACACTGAAACACTGAAAGAAATAGAATATTTTTTGCAACATAAATATTTAAAAATTAAATTAATATCATCATTCTGTTATTTATAATTAGTAATTGTTATGATTATTGTATTTAGCTCAATTCCTAGACAAAATTAGCAATGTAAACTTCTACTAAAGCGCCCCCGCAGTATGACCAGAGCTGCCTTTCTTGTGTTATTTCCAAAATAAAGTGCTTTGGTCTCCTTTCCGCCGGTCACCGCATTTTTGGTTAATTTTAAAGAGGAGGCAGATTTTTAAAATGGTTAGATACGTCTGCCTGCTCCAGGAGGGCATCAGCAACATCCCAAAGTTTGTCGAGAAGGCCACCGATAACAGGTACTCTGCGGTGGCCACTTCAATCAACGCCAATATGCTGCCATTCGAGCCGCACGAGTCGGATCCCACATACCCGGCCACGGTTCTGGGCGCCCACGATTGGAACTCGAAGGTGATATTCACGTTGTCCGATGTGAATGTGGACTCACCGAATGTCAAGCTGCGCGCCCATGCCAAGGAGATGCTCTTGAGGGACGTGACCTGGGCGGAGCATCTGCAAAACTCGGGCAACGTGATGGTGCGTCTTCGAGGCCCGCAAAACGAGAACCTGGCCGCTATTGTGCGGGCCAAAACGAAGGGTAAGCTGCAGATGAAGAGCAACAGCCCTTACAACTTATGAAAAGACCTTTTCCCCCTAGGACACTGGCTAATCCGTGTGCCCATCACCAACCCGGAGCTAGCCACCTTCGAGCATCGCAAAGATGCTACAGAGGAAGAGATTGCCAAGGCGGAAACCATTGATCCGTGGTCTTGGTGGAATAACCTGCGTTTCGCCGTCGATCACAGCCCCAAAGTCAAGGTGGTGCTCGAGCTGAACGACTCGGATGTGCCTTGCAAGGAGACTGTGCGTCGTTGGTTGGGAGAGCCCCTTGAAGCCATCATCATTCCATCCTCGCTGTTCGTGAGGAATCGATCTAACTACGCGGTGCTCAAAAAGGAGTGGCAGGTCATCATCGGGCACTTTATCGCGGTCCGAGCCAACATCATTATATCCACGAATCCCAACGACAACTCCTTGAGCCAGTATGCGGATTACCTCAACAAGCTCATCAGCCTGAAGACCGATACCCACGAGATAAACAGGTTAGAATGAGTTCTTGGGCTAAGGGAGAGCTCGTCTTAAATTTGCTTATTTTTCGTAGCTACGAACACGTTCTCGAGATTCCACTGCAGCCGCTGAGCGACAATCTGGACACATATACGTATGAGATATTCGAAACGGATCCTGTCAAATATAAGCTGTATCAAAACGCCGTACAGGCTGCTTTGCTAGATCGCGTTAGCGACAGTGAAGCCAAGAACAAGTTGGTACGTCAAAGTCACGTTTTTGTTTGGAAATGCTATAACTTTTATGGTTCTTTCTCTAGACAGTGATCATGTTGCTGGGCGGAGGACGGGGTCCGCTTGCCCGAGCTGTTTTCAACGCCGCTGAGCTGGCCCAGCGCCAAGTTAGGTTGTACATTATCGAAAAGAATCCCAACGCCATTCGCACACTGTCTTACATGGTCAAGACGCTCTGGGCCAACAAGGGTAAGCTGTTTGAGTTAACTGATGCAAGTTAAGTAATTTTCTCTATGGAATCCCCTTAGATGTGCACATTTTCTCTAAGGACATGCGCGAGTTTGACCCGCCAGAGCTGGCTGATATAATGGTATCCGAGCTGCTGGGCTCCTTCGGCGACAACGAGCTTTCGCCTGAGTGCCTTGACGGTGCCCTGAAACTGCTCAAGCCGGACGGCATCAGCATACCCTACAAATCCACCTCGTACATCAATCCGTTGATGTCTTCCGTTCTGTATCAGAATACCGTGGCTTTGTCCATCCCAACTGCCTTTGACTGCGGCTATGTGGTGCTGATGAAGAACGTTTACCACATCGACGAGCCGCAGGCGCTGTTCGAGTTCACGCATCCCAATCGCGAGGAGAAGATCGACAATACGCGGTGCAAGGTGCTCAAGTTCACGGCGAAAAAGAACTGCGTGATGCACGGTATTGGCGGTTACTTTGACACTCATCTGTACAAGGACATCTGCCTGAGCATCAACCCGCTGACACATACGCCGGGCATGTTCTCCTGGTTCTCCATGTACTTTCCAACGGTGAGTGCATATTTCATCTCTGAATATGAAATTTGATTACTTTGTTTTTCTTCAGCGCCCGCGAACAGTGAAGGAGGGCCAGACCATATCCATAAAGTACTGGCGCTGTGTGGACACCACAAAGGTGTGGTACGAGTGGCAGGTTGTGGACTCCCCCGACGACTGGGAGCACCACAACATTTGCGGCATTGGCTATAACATGCGACTGTGGGCAGAGTAGGATCTGTCAGATGCAATACCAAGTAGCAAATACATTTTTTTTTGACTGGAAATAGAATCAAAACCGAAGAGACCTTAATTTGTCTGCGACTTTTATTTAGGTTTATGTTTGAAAAGTTTATAAATACTCTTAACGTACATAGATGTCCTTACATATCTGTGGGTTTTATATTTTCGTTTTGTAAAATTTAGTTAATTTCCGGTTCCACGCATTCATTTAATTAAATAATATAAAATATGTATGTTTATTTAAAGCGCTGCACACGATCGCGACATGAAATCTCTCTAAGCGAAGGCAATTATCAGTTATGTTAAGTATGTATGTATAACGTAATCCACATAGTTTAGTTTAAAGCGGAGCTGAACTGGGCGGCGACGGGCGACGGGTGGCGGGGCGATCGGATCTACGAGTTGACAATGTTAGCCTGCGGCGCTGCTCCACCGCCAACGGCGCCTCCGCCACGAATGGCGATGGCGCCCTGGCCGGCGCGGATCGGTTTGGCGATCTGTGCCTGAGGCCCTCTCCTGCCCAAGTGCTTCTGTCGCACCGCCTCCTTGATGCGATCCACCTCGTACTGGTAGCGCTTGCGGTCTCGCATTGCGCCCTCCTTCGCCTCCTTCAGTGCCGTCTCCAGAGCCTTCACGCGTTCCATGGTCGTGCGCAGGCGCTTCTCCAGCTTGGGCAGCTCGCAGCGCAGGTCGGCGTTGTCCCGCACCAACTGCTTGTGCACCTTGGTCAGCTGGTCGAGATTGTTCTCCAGGAAGGAGATCTTCTGCTTTTGTGCAAGCGATCCGCCGTCCTCCTCGCTCTCCTCGTTCACCACGTTCTTGCGAATGCGTTGCTGGAAAGAGAACGAATAAGAATAAACGAATATTGGATGATATATTATCATGTTATTTACCTGGAGATCCTGGACGAAGAGCTTGCGCAGGTTGTGCAACGTCTGCAGCTCCTTGGCCACGGTGTCCTCCAGTCCCTTGAGGTCCTTGCGTGCCTGCTCGCGTCGCTCGGTGGTGAGAATGATGGTCTGTAGCTCGTTGGACTTCTCAGCCTCCTCGTGGCGCAGCTTCTCGTAGTCGACGGTCATCTGTTGGTGGGCCAAGAGCAGCTTCTGGTGGACATCCTTCATCTCGTCCAGCTCGTGCTGCTTGGCGGCGTTCTCGTCGCGCAGCTCGGAAACCTGGCGGGTATGGGCCTCTCGCAACTCGTCCATCTGCGAGTCGAACATCGAGCGGAGCTCCACCGCCCGCTGTTTCTCCTCAGCATTGACGGCGGAAACGTGCTCGGCGGCCTTGAGCTTGGCGCACTCCTCCCGCAGAGAGTCGATCTGTTCCTCGAGGGTGCGCTTCTTGTTCTCCGCCTCGCGCATCGACTCCTGCAACGACTTCATGCGTGCTTCGTGCTGAGAAATCAGTAGACGCAACTCGGCCAGCTCTTTCTCGTACTCCGAGATCTTCTTGTTGGAATCCATGTGCTGGGCTTCCATGTTAGCGCAACGCTGGGCAGTATTCTTTGCCTCCGTCTTCATTTTGCTGATGTACAGGCGCGCCATGGTAAAGTCCTCCTCCATCTTGCTTGCATCTGTGCCGGCGAGAGCGCTCATCTTGAGGTCGATGGCCGATTCGCCAGATGCGAGGGCCTGGCCCACATCGCCAAGTTCGCGCAGCAGGTTGGCCAGCATTTCGGAGAGACGCTTCTTTTGGTGCGAGGTCATGTCCTTCAGCTGCTGCAGTTCCGTGGCGGTGGCGTTCAGGGCCGTCGCCTTCTGCTGCAACTCTTCATTGAGGGCGTCGATGTCCTTGTTCTTGTTCTCGATCTCCTGAGACTTTTGGTCGTAGTTAACAGCCAGCTCTTCGAGAGCTTGGAGCACCTCCTTGACCTCCTCCTTGGCCGACTCGTTCTCCTGCTGGCTGCGCGCCATTTCGGTCTGCAGGGCCTCGTACTCCCGCCGGGCATTGGCGATGAGCTCCTCCTGCTCCATCACCTGCTCCTTGAGCTGCTCGGCGTACTGGCTCTGCTGGTTGATCTCCTCGTCCTTGTCGTCCAGCTGCTGGTAGAGCCGCTCGCACTCCGAGGCCAGCCTGGCTTGCTCGTTCGCTGCCACCGAGGCGGACATGTTGGCGAGGGCCGTTCGCTGAGCGGCTTTCGCCGCTTCCGCAGCCGCGGCAGCAGCCTCCACATCGAGATTGGGCGTGCTGGCCTCCATGAGATCCTCCATGTTGATTTGCTCCTCCGCCTTGACGGTCTCGCCGGCTCGCCACCGTGCCAGCTCGAGCTCCAGCTTCTCCACCTTTCCCTTGAGACGGCCGTTCTTCTCCTTCTCCTTCTCGTAGCGCCGCTTCCATTCCTCGGCAGTGAGCTCCTCGTTCACACAGACCACATTCTTTACGGTCTTGGCTCGCCGGCCGAAGTCCAGGGTGGACTTGGTCTCAGATTCGTTGAAGCTGGCCGGTGAGCAGCAGATGACGATGGTTGTGCGTGCGTTGCCTCCCAGCGACTCCTGCAGGATGCGCGTGAGCTTGGAGTCGCGATAGGGGATGTGCGTTTTGTTGCCGTCCGCCAGCGCAGAGATTACATTTCCCAGCGCCGATAGCGACTTATTAATGTTCTTGGCTTCATCGAGGACCGTGCCCTCGGCGCCTGTCTTCGAAACCTTCTCGGAACCCGCCAGATCGACCAGGTAAAGTTTGCCGGAGAGTTTCTTTTGGTTCTCCAGATTCTCCTGTTTCACGTTAATGAGGAATACTGAGTGCGATCGGGAAGAGTGCTCGTTCATGTCTGGAAAGGAATGAATTTTAGAGGTTTAGATTGTATTCCTTCGAAAATTAAATAGTATTGATCATCAGGGATCATGGGAATTTGAGGAAAAGTCAAGTCAAATAGGCTTTTCAAAACAATATTACTTAGAAAAGTGTAAAAATTGACAAATATATATAAATATGTGTATATAAATGGGCGTGACAATGTTCGCTTAATTGAAACCAAGCGGGTAACGAGCTAATTATAATATTTATCATTGTCAAGCTCAAATATACACTGCAAAAACTATATTTTCGGATTTTCACTTTGTGTTTCCGCACCTATTGTCTGGGTTTACAACTAGATAACTTTGATACTCACTGGTTACTGCGATGTGACGATTGGATTTGCCCTCCTCGATCACCTCGAAGACATCCTCCGGCGAAGAGACGAACCGCTCCGTGGCGCCCTTCACATAGGGCACCCGATTCTTGTCCTCGTGCACGCTAAGGTTCACCTTGGAGACGTCCAGCAGATCACGGATCTTGTCCATATAGATCTCATAGTAGGAGACCTTGATGTGGAACTCCAGGTTCACCTCCATGGCGTAGATGTGGTTGAAGATGTCATTGACGATGCGCGGTATGATACCCTGCTTCACCGAATCCCCGATCACGCCCTCCATCGTGTGCGTCTTGCCGGACGATGTCTGGCCGTAGGCGAATATCGTGCCGTTGTATCCTGCCAGGACATCGGTGACAATCGACTTGGCCGCCTCATTGTAGACCTTTTCCTGGGACGCGTTCGGCTTGAAGACCTTGTCGAACAGATAGACCTTGCCCTGTGGGTAGACGGACAAATTGAGTTGTAGTTTCTCCCGGTGTATGCTTGCGGTGAAATTTCTTTCGGAGATTCCCCCCTGCCCAGCTCATTGCCTTTCCCGCCGACTGACTGACTGGCTTTCAAATCATTTTCAACGCATGGCCGCGAAACAGATTGTAATTATGAGCATCAAGAAATGTGGATGGCGGGGGGAAGAATAGTGAATAACGAGCGGCCGAAACCGAAGAAGAAGGCAGAGGAGAAAGAGAGGCGAGTGGAGAGTGGAGAGCGCTAGAAGTGCGAGTAATGATAATGCATATGTATGTACGGAGAGGTCTCATCTACTAGTGTTCTTTTTTTTTGTATTCTTTTCTTTTTTGGAACTGGTTCAATTGCTTCAGTTTGCTTCCAGGAAAATGATGAATTACACCTGCCGCCGCCGTTTAGCGGAAAACTCGGTTATGAAATATGGTCTGCATGTCGAAGAAGAGCGCCAAAAAGCATTAATACGGCCAGCGGAATGCCGTTGCCTTCAATGTTGCTCTTATTGTTTTCTTTCTTTTTCTGCCTTTTTTTATATGCTTTGCGTGTGCATGACTCACTGTGGCACGGAGCGGGTTGGGGATGGCGGGCGGGGGAACGCTCTAAGCGTGTGTGCTCGGCTCGGGTGTGTGTTGGTGTTGTGCCGTGTTCTTCTGTGTACTGTAAGTGAGGTAAGCGTCGACCGAAGGCGGACTGGAAACTCTAGAAAAGCGCATTTTTATGCGGCCCCCAAAGAACGGCCAGCTTTCGAGCATGACTTGTGGGTGGTATTTCTCTTCTTTTACCGCCAGCACACACCCCCATTCCGGGCGAGCCCGGGGAAAATCAATTTCATGCAAAGTGCTATTGATTTCGAGCGGTTTCTGTGGATATTTCCCAACTGTTTTTGTGTTTTTTGGGGCTCCACCGCTAGCTAGTTGCGAATAGTAGTAGTGGCGCGGGCCTCTCTCTTTCCGCTGCTGGCGTTCCATTTGCTCAGCGAATTGGGGAAGGGTAATGTACGCTAATAGGCATGACGTCATGGCACGGCACGCAGAGATTAATGCATAACACAGTGGCGGCACTCGCTTTGGGGGGAGGAAGAGGGGGCCTGACATCAAAGGGACACCGAATAGAGAACTAGACTGTTATTTACCGCAATGGATATGCAGTTCTCCTCCACATTGTTGGGGAACTTGACCACGAACTTGGAGCCGGCCTTCTCTTCGCTGTCGTTCAGCGGTCGGAAGCGACAGACCACCTTGATGCTGTCCTCGGCGGGGATCTCGCGTTCCGCGGACATTTTCACAGCTTTGGCTCTTACTGGCGCAGATCGGATCGGAAGGGCTCTAGGCGCGACCTCTACTCGGGCAGCTGTTTACGTGGATAATCCTCGCCTGGGTCGCTCCGGTCATTTAACGAGCGAATTATTCACTGCACAGGGTTTCTTCCGTACGGCGGCCACTGAAAACTGATACGGATGCGAATTGGGGTCACTATTCTGATTGCGGGAGTCCGTTTTGTGTTTGTTATTTGTGTTATTTTGTGTTATTCGTTTTCCCAACTCCTGGTTCCCGATTCCCGATTCCAATTCCGATACCGTCGTCGCACTCGCGAAAATTTGGGGCGGCTCAGAGGAGAGGCGCAGCAGTGAAAAAAGAAAATTTGTGGTTATACCAGACACACGTCTCGCCCCTTAGGTGGTGAGGGCCGGAAATTTCGGTTCTGGATGCCCCGTTGGTTTACATAAGCCCGGAATGATTATTGCAGCCGTTAAATGCACTCGCATGCGACAATGGGAACGGAATTTGAGTCACTCGAAATTTTATTTGCCTATTTTCGCCTAATTCTGCCCCGTGTGGCCAGTGTGACCGCGATTGTTGCAGCGCTAAATGCCACGACGGCTCGGGAAAACATACTGGAACAAGCTTAGTATGGGGACAGTAAGCCAGCGTTTCCAAGCAATGAGAGAGAGCGAGAGGCAATGGCTGTTCGTGGGCGCCGTTCTAAAGACCGGCTTGCAGCGAGAAAACGAAATACTAGATTATTGCATGGCGTTAGGAGATTGTGCGATGCAGTATTTCCAAGACGGGGTGCGAGAAAGAATAAAATATTTAATTAAACATTATGTTCTCCACTATTTGCCTCTCGCTTTGCTCTTCAGTCCCTTCACATATGTTAAATTACAAGAACAAGAACATTATTGTGCGGAAAAGAAGAATCCAAAAGTGCAGAAGCAATTATAGTTCTTTAATTCATTTAATAAAGGCGAATACAAAATTTTGGAAATTATAATTATTTGCAATAAAAAGTCCAGGAAAGGAAATAGTATAACTTAAATTAAGAGGGCTTGGGCTCATAGCCATGCACCTAGCATAGGTTATTCAGCTTCGTTTTTAATTTAGCCGCATTTCCCAGGTCGCTTTAGAGGACCATGTTGGATGCCATTGGATTTATATTGGCAGCTTTATGGTGACCCGGGGATGACTGGATGGGTTAGCCTTAGTTACTTAGTTATTGTCAATGGTGCCACCAGGTTCTTTACTAAACCTTCCTTCCCTGAAATGGTTCTCTATATGGTTATCATATTTAAACTTAAACGTCTGGGAGCTGTGTCGATGTGCCTGTTGTTTCAAATAAAGCCGGTTCACCAAAGTAAGACCGCATGATTTGCCTTCAAAAAATGCCGAAGAACCTGCTGAAGCTGCTGTATAATTATCTCCATACTACGATTAAGCTATTGTCAAAAATACCACACAAAAATACTGTAATATTGTTTGAGCGGGGCAGTGGTCGACCCCTTGATACCCTCAATTTTTCAATCCGAAATTGTGAAAAGCTTACTATATATTTGAAAACATTGGACAAGATAGTGACCTCTTTAAACCATGGATTTTTTTTCAAAATGGTATTGTCACTGAATCATTAAAACTGAGCTTAAAGTGCTCAGGAGTTCATAGAATTTTACAGATAAGCAAAATTGAATATTTAGAGATTGGAACTCCTTCGGTTACGCTTATTTACGCTTTATTAAAATATTTGTATAAAAGATTTATATTAATAAGTTAAAGTCAAAGTCTAAGAAGTCGGAGGGTGGATTGATATTTAAAGGCAATCTGAAAATCGATTTGCATTTGCTGTCAAAATTTTTCGGCTTGGGTTCTTTAAATGTTTGAATAGTCTATATTTCGCACACACACCACTTAAAACCCTAAATTGTACCGTGTAGAAGGCCCCACACTATGGTAGATTGATCACCGATCGGTTGGGAACGAGTGCGAGGGACTGTGCGGCAAGATGGCGTCA
>VNJS01000510.1:0-10049 GCA_008042575.1 Drosophila watanabei
CGCATATACGGTCATAACAAGGTCCTGGACACCGCAGGACACTGGCGGATCCTGTTGGCAACACAATACTTTTGAACTAACGAGCGTGAAAAATCATGCGCCAGCAGATTGCAACACATTTTGTATGTGTTATGTGTGTGTGTGTGTGTGCGAGTGTGAGGAGCGGGAAAAAGGAAAATAAATGCCAGTGCGGGTGGCAACAGTTCAATTAAAAGTTTTCCAAATTACGAAAGTTATCCCGGAGATGAATAATAAACAGGACGGACTCGTTAATGGAAGAGCGCGAAGAATTAAAAGTAAATACGCCGCCAGATTCCATTTTGAAATTAAAAATGTATGAGGAAGAGCAGGAAAGAATGTTTAAGAAGTGTTTTTAGGAAACTATTCATGAGAAAGGAATTATCAGATTTATTTATGATAATATTTTCAATTAAATTTCTGTGAAGGAAATCGAAAAATAGAGATCTCGAGATTTAAAATGTCTTAAAGACTGTCTAAAAGAATGCAGTGATGTTTGTTTAGCTTAAAAACAGAGAAAAATATATTTTTTAAACTTTTAATTACTATTAAAACAATTTCCACGCAGTTTAAGTAACAAAATAAACAGATTAGGTCAGAAAACTAAAATCTAGCGATTTAAAATGTTGGAAAAAGTGTCTAAAAGTATGCAATAAAATTTCGATTCGCTGATAATCCAAGGAAAATGCTACTATTATCTCTTAAACCTGTCTTTGAGTGATTTAACGAGTACAATTTTCCATGAAAATGTATAACAATGACATCAAGTATTAGATTTGTTTTCAAGCTACAAAAATATATTATATCTCCCAGTTAGAACCATTGGCAATTCGTCATCATCTCGTGACGGTCCATTAAGTGCAGCCAAATAAAAGTTTTCGGGTTAACCTTACTGCAATCGAAATTGCATTAAGGCCAGATAATTTTTATTTTTTTCTTCTTCTTTTCCGGGGCTTACCATAATTCAAGGCAAGCGAGGCTGCATATCAGGCAAACTTTTTCCCCAATTCATTGGCCGTATCAAAATAAACCCAAGCCGCAGACAAACTTTTCACATATGACGACAAGTTTTCTTTGCTGCCACTTAGTCCCCACCGAACCTCCCTCCTTGTACACTTTTCCGCACTTTCTTTCGGCTACTTAACTGCAGCAGGGAAAAAGCCAGGGAAAATACCGAGAGCCAGATACTACTCACTCTGGTAGGTTTTTCGGAAAAGCGAGGATAAAAATGCCAGACGAAGCTGCAGCTGGCAAAAAGGAAAATTTCTAATGAAGTTTGCAACTCGGATGCGGAGCCTGGCACACACAAAAGTAAATTGATTGCAATTGGAATCAGTAGCAGAAGCTCGTAACGTCAATCAAATTGAATTCACGCAGTGGGAGGGCGGCGAATAAGAGAGCCATAAGAGCCAGCCGTGCCAGATCCTGGCCAGGACATCAAAGGCATCTCAAAGACACAGGGAATGAGTAGGAGTCGGAGCCCAGAACATGCATCATCAGTGTGAAACTTTGTTAATGAAATAGGTGTGAGAGAGCAATGCAATAAAAGTTAAGTGAAGTTGAATGCTGATGTCAGAGCTGCGGAAATGCGGCAACTAGCGGCAGACACTGAACACAGCAAGGCAGCTCCTTGCATCCTTGCATCCTTGCTGCACTGAGCAACTGCATCTGCTGATTAAAAACGTCAATAAAAATCGCCTGCGAATGCGAAATTGCAGCTGAATGCGAACGCTCGTTGAATGCCAAATGAGTGCAACTAATGAAATGCGATGCGATTTTAGCAGAGAAAGAACTACTGCGGGAGCAAATGGGAAATAAGAGTTTCCCTCTGGTGGCACATGTGTGTGAATTGAACGGATATGTACGTGTGGCAAGCTTTTCCTCAAAATATATACTCAGCGTAGGAATCTATCAAATAACAGTTGGCAAAGTGAAAAGGAACCAAAGCCTTTTGATACAAAGGGTAAGGGTTTCGGTGACCTTAAAGATCTTTAATAGCAGTTAAATAACTTGGAGATATTTTGAGAAAGAACTGACTTAGCTTCTCCTTTAACCTTTAAATGAGTTCTGTGAATGCGCAACCTAATCTAATTGAAATGAAGCACTGCGAGAGTGACCCCTCTCTTCCTTGGCTGTCCTGATATCCATCAGTTTTGACCATAAGCTTTTGCTGAAATTTTCATGCTTCAAGTTTCTTCATTGCATTCTTCGCCATTGCACCATTGTTGCACGGGCTTTGATAATGTCATTGTTGCTAAAGTTTTCACCGCTATCTAGGTTGTGGGGAGGAGAGCTGAGAGGGGGGGTTGCTTAGGATGACGTTCGCATTAAAACGAACGTCAGCTGGGGCCCGCTTATCACTCAGCTGCTGCTCTGCGGAGCTCACGCTTCGAGCGTTCGAAAGTGTAGCACGCTTTTCAGCGCAACTAAAACTGTCTGCCAGAGGTGGCGAAAAAGGGGGTTCGGTACCAAACGAACAACTGCAGAAGAGGTCAGCTTCAGCAGGTTGCTGCTCATTTGTGGGGGAGGGGCAGTCTCTGCAACATTTGTCAACATGCCAAGCGTGTCTCACTCGGGCTTCGCGCTCTCTGCAACCCAAGTCCCCCTTCCTTTCGATCCCCTAACTCACGCCTTTGTTTGGCAGCGCCACTGTGTATGTGTGAGTGTGTGTCACGGAGTGTGCGAGTGTGGGTAAGCACGGTTGACCTGGCGCTGTTTTAACTGTGGTTAACATATTTTTCAAGCGCTTTTTGTGGCCAACAGCGGCAGCGGCAACAACTTCATTCTTGCTTTTGTGTGGTTTTTATGGCTGCGGTTGCCCAGCTGCCACGCCCCTGCGTCCCACGTCCTTCTCTGAACCCCCCTTCTTCCCCTCCTTTGTTGCTGCTACTGCTGCTGGCGCTGCCACAAAACTAAAACCAGAAGCTGCGTGTTAATTTTACATTTTTACGCTTTCATGGCCGTCACTTGCGTGCGGCATTGGAATGCATTCATCTCCTTGCCTCATTCTCGTCCTCGTCCTCGTCCTCGTCCTGGTCCTCTCGTCCTTTCTGACAGTTTAGCTCATTGTTTCGTTAAATTTTAAGCAGTTGATTCGCAGCTTTTTTTCTGCAGCTCTGTTGCAGTTAACCTTTATGGCCGCAACAGTTTAAGCCGATGGCCGTTTTACGACTGACTTTTGCGCGCGGCCTGATGGGCTAAGCGCGGATTACGCATACGCCATGTATGCCGCACAACGAAAATCCCCTCAGTAGAGTATGTGTGTGGCATAGTAAATGGGGTTCAATATGATGATATTTGTGAAGCCAATAAATTAACAGATCGTTTACTTGCTTAGGCTAAGAAATATATTTAAAATTGTGTAAAAATACCAACAAATAACTCTCTTATTTATTATTTCTATATATTAAAAACCCCCAAAAATTCCATTTATACAAAAATCAAATCAATCCACTCGACCAGCGCCATTTTAATCGATTTCTGAATATTTCTGGCAAGCAGATGCCATAATTTCGTTTTTAAATCAAACATTTCATGAATGGAAAACCGGCGCCGAATGGCGTTTGCTGCATTCTTTTTTCGATTTTCTCCATCGTTTCGTGTTATTTTTTTGTTCTGTGTTTGCACAGCGTGCGGTCTTTGACATGGTCGCCAGGGGAGGGGGATTTTCTGCTGCAGCTAAGGGGGGATCGAGAGAGAGGACCCACAGGGGCTGTGGGCGTGTCCGTATCGACGCGGCACTGGCAATTGGCACTTGGCAGCACTCGCTTTTGCTGCTCGACTGACTTTTTGGCCGTTAAAACCGTTCGAGTGCCATAAGCTGCTATTAATTTGAATTATACGTCCATAATTTCCCCGCTGCCAATTCGAACAGCAATGGCAACTGTCAATGCAATTTATATGCGTGCAACTGCTAAGGGGGATATAGGAGGGGACGAAGTCGGTCACACAACAAGAATTGCCCCCGCAAAATGGACAGCTCAGTGATAAGCGCATTATCGGTGGACAGATGGTGGAAAATGATTCGATTTTGCAGCGAAAACCAGTCATGACGAACTTAAAAAGCTAACAGGAGGCTATTAAGTATATGTAGATCGGCTTATTAAATACATTTATCGATATTTAGGAGAGGTAACTCATTATAATATATCGAAAAACATATTAATATAAAGATTTCTCAATTTATTACCGAAGATAGTAATTGCTTTCCATATTATTTCTATATAAAAGCATTCAGATTAAGTAATATATTTAAAAATCGATGTACATTTATTTAAAACCGATATTTTCGATACATTTTAATTACGATAGTTCCTCCGTTTAGCCATAACTAATTTCCCAGCTTGAAATACAAAACTAATCCCTGCTCTCAGTCCAATTTAGTTCATGGCAAAATACTTTGATCGCCTTAGCCAACACGAAACGGGGCAAAATCAAATGATTTCCGTGGAGCAGCAACGAGGGCAAGACATGGCACCGGAAGTGTTTTCCCCGATTTCACAGAAGCCAAAGAAAAGCCCACCGAGGAGGAGAAGAAGGGGAACAGGAGGAAAAGCAGGAAAATGCCGTGCAATTTACCTTTCAACTATTAAACGTCCGTGGCAGGGGCACAAAGCGAAATCAAAGTGGCATGAAAGCGCAACGAAGACAAGGGAAAGGAGCCCAAAAGGACGAAGGAGCAAACTAACACGAAAGCGATAGCTTAACCCTTTTGCAACATGCGGCCAGGAGGAGTAATGCTATTAGCCAAGCGGAGAGAGGGGAGAGGGGAGAGAGGAGAGAGCTGAGCCACAGAAAGGACGAAATTGCAAAAAAATATTATTGTATGCATTGTGTGTTGCCAGGGACTTACGTTACGGTACGGATTTGACCATCAAAGGTGCCAAGGGACAGTCGGAAAATGCCATTGAGCAGTAGGAAAATGTCTGTATGTGTGTGTGTGTTTGTGAATGTGTAAAATGTCCTTTGAGGCAACCGAATGCTGTAGCTGTCAAAGAAAGCCTTCTCCCAGCCATGACAAGGGGACAAGGAGGGGGCTTCAAGAGCAGCCTCTCTCTCCGGGCTGGCAGCATTAATTTGCCTATCCTGCTAACATTTTACCTAACGCAGCCGGCAATGGCGTTTTGCAATTTCCGTCTTGCAATTTCCGACTCCATTCATCGATGCTTTGCTTATTAGCACAAATTGATTCCTCCTGTCGGAGCTGCCGCTGCGCTTATTTATTTTGCATTAGCACTTTTAATTAAACTGTCCCACCTCGGGCGCCACTTGAGAGGGCTGCCATCTAGCTTTCCATGGAGCCACCTTGCCACTTGGCACCTTGCCGTTGCCAGTTAGCTGCTCCTGCTCCTGTGGCAATCATTGTAATTAAATCAATGAATGATTCATGTGAGTGCTGCATTAATGCAAAATCCGTGTACTTAGTGCGCGTGGGGAAAATAGAGCAGACCGGGGGGCAGAGAGTGCTTCTGCCGCGGGCAAAGGACACGGGAAAAAGCCATCCAACCAACCAGCCAACCAGTAAGGACACGCAGCAGTAGTTGCAGTAAGCTAAATCAGCTGCGACCGGATGCTTCGTGCTAATTTCAGTGCCAATTAATTTGATGGCAAACACTTGGAGAGTGCAGTGCAGTGTCCTGCGGAATGCACTCAGCATCTGCCTCGCACCTCGTCCTTCTTCCCTTGTCCCTTGCCCCCGACTCTTGCGATTTTCATTTTGTAAAAAGCTTTGGCAGGACACTGCCAGCGCAGTGATAATCGGCGGCGCCTTTGGACTTGCAATTTCACCGGGAGGAGCCGTGGATGAAAATGAAAATAAATTTACCGTGTTTATTGCATTTGCATTGGGTAATTGCCTATACAATTTAACACGAAATTAAAAGCGGCGGCTCTGGCATTTTATTTAACACTTAAATGGCCATTTAAATTGAAAGTGTCACACGGACGGATGCGAGAGGGCTAACGCCAGGATAAAGGATAACTGGCTGGCGGCCGGAAGCAGGCCTGAATGCAGTGGATGTAGTTACGCCAGATCGAGATATAATCAGTAGATAATTGTCCCCATTAAGATGTCTCTAAAGGGGATTTATAAATTCAAATGAAATTCCAGCAAATTTTATTTCTGTTGATTTTTATCCGAGTTTCATTCTTGCTGTTTCATTTACCAAAATTAGCATACAAACTAAATTTATTCACATGGCAGCAGCTGCAACGAGCAATTCAAATTTTTAACTGAATTCTGAGAGAAAGATGTCCGGTTGTGTGTTTGTTGGCTGAAGCTCTAAATTCAAATCATGTTAAAATTGTGAGCAGAAAGGATTTCATTTGATTTCTCTTAATTAAGCACCAAAAGTTTTCTAATTTCATTCAGTGAAAATTCAATTTTTGTTTCTTGTTTTCCAACACTCGAATGTCAACATGATTTAATATGAAGATTTATTAGAGATATTTAATTAGAAGTGATTTGAAAATTAGTCAGAAGAGGAAATGTGAACTCAAGGCTTCAGTTGTTTGTCATTTATTAAGATTGAAGGACCTGGAGTCCTGTCCCAAATTGATTTAGGTCTGTGCACAGCATTTCTCTTGGAAAGAATAAAGTAAAATACAATACAAATATAAATAAAAATAAAGCAAAGATACGAGGATGCCCTGAGTGGATTTTGTTGCATTCACTTAGCAGACGCATCTCCATAAATTGTTGCCACCCCTCCGACTTTTTACTTCGCTCATATCTCGCTGGGACATTAGTTGCAAACTTTCCTTTCTATGCAATTTCTGTGCGACATTTCTCTAATCCTCACCTAGCATTTCAAAACAATTCTCGTGCGTGGCGCCTGCCACCCCTCTTTCTTGACTTCTTTGCAAATATATTTACAGTGGTTATTACTTAACTTGACTAGTATTATTTTTTATTTAATTTAATATCTATAAAAGGAGTCTTAAGATAAAATATTTAAAACATATATTAACTGTTTTACAAACATTTATTTATTCTTGAATTTATTAATCCACCTTATCACGACATTTTATAAATGTTCTATATATGGACCTCCTACTGTATCTAGCTTCTTCCAGCTGGCTGTTTCCTTCTCGCTCTGCATCTTCTCCCCGAGCGCTGTCAGAGTTGCTCCCAGGTTGTCAGTCAAGTGGCATCGTCGTCGTCGTCTGCTCGTTAGCACACACCTCATGGGCCTGGGCCACCGCAAGGATTCTCTGGCCACCCAGCTTCGGCCCTATCTCAGTCCCCCTTCTATATTGCCAGGACTCATCCTACTGCCTATCAGTCTGCAGCTGTCTGTCATTTCTATAACTACTTTTGCTACTTCTAGTTAACCGCGTCTTCATCTCACACACACATAGACAGGCAAATGTTGTTTGCACGGGGAAAAAATTAATAATTAATATAAGTTTAATCTTTAAATTGATTCACAAGAATCATAATTTTTATATCTCAAATGATGTGGAAAATAGGAATTATAAAGTAAACATATAAAGTATAATGGATTTTTAAATAAGAAGGATAAATAAGCAAGTCAAGAGTGTCTCGTAAAAATACAAATAATTATTTAAATAATTTGATATATAAAGTATAGATTTAAACAGTGTAATTAAGAAACCTAAGGCATGTAAATTTTTGTAAAATAATTAACTAGTTAATCGACTATTAAAATACTTAAATCTTTTGTGGAATATTTATTTCAGATATTTTTATATTTCATATTTTAAAGCCTACTTTTAGGCACTCTATTAATTGGTTTTAAAACGTTTAGTTCAAAAATCTACTCCAGAACAAAAATGCTTTTATTTATTTAATAAAATCAATACCCAAAATACTTAATTAATATCTTAAATACATATAAATATTTTTTTTTCAGTGCCCATCTTGCACTCTCTTCGCCATGCTCCCTCTCACTCTCTCCTCCCCCTCCGACTACACTCTTGCACAATTACATACAATTTTGAGTGCGTTCGTGCCTGGCTCCTTTTGCCAGCTGTCTAACTGTTGTTGTATTCATAACTACTTTATGCCACGCCCACACACACACACACACACATATACACCAAAAAAGAAGAAGAAAATATAAAGGAGAGGGAGGGCTGAGAGAGAGGATAAGAGGGAGATGCTGGGCTGTACTTGCTGCCTTTATTAAAGTTTTATCGCATTATAAATTTTCCTCCTCTCGCTCTCCTCCTGGGCAAACATTTTTCGTGAGCCAAAAACGCAGTTACGAGGTGGGCTTAAGGTGGGGCTAAAATGTGGGTGGGACCGGAGACAATGATGTCGTTTCATGTACACCTGTTTCGGAGTCGTTTTTATTGTTGTTTCCCCTGTCGTTGCTGGCTGCATATTTGAATACACTTTTGCGTTTGGTCGCTTAACTTTAAATCCCTTTTCGTTGAAACTTTTCGAGTTGGACAAGCTAATGACAGTTTTGTCAATAAGTTTTTCTCCCAGCCAGACTTTTGTGTATATATATTTTGCAAAGCCCCCACATGAGCTCACTTAAAATGCAGCCTAATGCAGCAGCAAAAGTTTTTATTGTTTTACCCAAAAAGGCAGACAGAAATGTGTAGCGGGAGTGAGAGAGAGAGAGTTTTTGGGGGAAAATAAAAAGTCTTGCACATATGAATATAATATTTGTCTGAAAAGGGCTTTTGGCTTTGTGAAGTTTGCAATTCATAAAATATATGAAGGGCGGAGGACCCCTGGGAAAACTCTGTTTGCCAGCAGCATTCATTAAATTTAGTTTTCAGATCTCTCTTCCCAACCAACCAAAAATACAAAAAATTTTCAAACTTTGCTCGTATTTAAGTAGCAAATTTTTGCGCTTTTTCAAATATTTGTGCAACGCTTCAGCGCAGCCTGTCAATCAGTCAGTTTGTCAGTCAGCCAGTCACTCGGCCATTTGGGCATTCGGCCATTCAGGTGCCCATCAGAGAGCCATAGACAGAAAGAGAAAGAGAGAGAGCGAGAGAGAGCCCTCTGATAAGGACGAAGCCGAACTTGTTAGTTGGCAGCTATCTTGCTGACCACTCCGGCCACCCCCTGGGCCCACCTCGCTCTACAACAATTTCAATTTCAAGTGCACTCACCAAACAATTTCACAAAAATTTCTCTGCCTGCCGGAGATACGCAAAAAATAGGAGAGGAAATGCGCTTGCCTACTTTTTGTACAGGGTGATCATTAGAGCACAAAAGGTATATTGTGTTTGTGGAAATGAGCGTGTCAAAGGAGGGGAAATAGGTTTCTTCAAATGGGAGATTTTTTTCTTCTTTTACCAAAGTAAGTAAGTAACAAGGTAAGTTGGGAAATAAAATAAAATGTATAAATATATGAGATGGACACTTAAATACTTGAGAATTTGCTTACAAGTTCTCTAACTAGAGTTGCTTTTTATTTTTGTAATTATTTCACAAAATTTGACTTGACATATATTTTTTTTAATAAGCTAAACGAAATCTTTTCTACAGTAAAAGACAATGACAGCAGGTGATGCTTCGCTTTTACCAAGAATGCTCTTGAACAAACTTCGCTTTTTAATATTTATTAATGCCAAAGTTTGTACAAAACATGTAGACTACAATTGAATTTTTGAATATATATATACTGGTATAAAAGCACCTGAAAAATATCCACACTTTTTGAAAATGGTAAGTTCTCTCACAAAAAAATAAACGTGTTGAAGGTTCTTTATTCAGGGAATTTCTCATTCACAATAAAAACTCTTTAGCAAACTTCTTTATATATTAAATAAACACCCCAAAAATTGTGTATACAATTTCAGAAAGGTTTATATATAATTACAATAATTTGTTCAACATGCAAAATAATTTTTAAAGTTAAAATTACTTTCAAAAGACTACCACATAAAATACCTTAGTTAAATATCTCAACAAAGGGTATTTTACAGTCGTTCCTCTCCCAATCCCCCTTCGTATTTTGCATTTTTCGTTTATTTTATGCAAACAGAATTTATGGGCAGCTTCACTCTCCCCGTTTCACCTCGCCTAGCTTTGCATCGCCCTCTCT
>VNJS01000511.1:0-11761 GCA_008042575.1 Drosophila watanabei
TTGTACAGTTTTACATTTTTACCGATAGTTTGTATGGCAGCTATTTGATATAGTCGTCCGATTCTTATGAAATTTACAACAAAATTCTGAAAAAATACGAAATACTAGTATCTAAAAGTTGAAGAAATTATGTTAAAAACTGACAAAGTTATAATTCTTTTTTCTACAAATTTCCCGATCGTTCCTACGGTAGCTACATGATATAGTAGTCCGATTTTTATGAAATTTAATCATAAAATCTAAAATAATATATAAAGCTCATAGCCGAGAGTTGGTCAAGATATGTTAAAAAAAAGTGAAATTAAAATTTTTTTTCTAAAAATTCACGGATCGTTTGTATGGCAGCTATATGATATAGTCGTCCGATCTGGCCCGTTCCGACTTATGTCCGAGTGAGAGTATATAGAAGACTATCTGCAAAGTTTCATTCAGATAGCTTCAAAACTGAGGGACTAGTTTGCGTAGAAACGGACGGACAGACGGACATGGCTAGATCGACTCGGCTGTTGATGCTGATCAAGAATATATATACTTTATAGGGTCGGAGATGACTCCTTCACTGCGTTGCAAACTTCTGACTGAAATTATAATACCCTGCAAGGGTATAAAAAAATTACTTATTTTCGAGTTTCTTTACTTGAGCAGTGGCTCACGCGGCTCAAACCGTTATCTTTTTTGGAAGGTGCTAGCAAGTCGTCCTCTCGAGTTTGTTTTTTGTCTGGCCAAGGTAGGTAGACACTTTGCTGTGATACCCTCCTAACATAAGGTTTATCGGGTATAAAACCAGACAAGAAAGGAAGCTAAATTCCGCAAGTCGAAGTTTGTATATCCTTGCAGGATCGGAGATGACTCCATCACTGCGTTGCAAACTTCTGACCAAAATTATAATACCCTGTGTGGTATAAAATAGAAGCCGACTTGACCTGAGTTTGGAAAAAACTGGCAAATTCTTATCAGCTATAAGTCGTTGCTTTAAAACACTATAAGAAAAAAAAAATACATTTATCTGTAAATAATTGGACAAACCTCTCCCCACTCGCCACGCCCGCAAGAATTGATGGCCGCAAGTCGAAACCGATACGCTGTTCCAGGATCCAAATTAATGCGAGGATATTTACTAAAATCAGCCAGATTATCAACATCAACGAAATCGTCAAGTAAGGAATCATTAAAGAAATTGGAGTCCAAGTAACTTGTAACGGTGTGAGAGAGATCCTTGAAAATGCCAACAGTGTGCCATTTCTGCACGTCTAGCTGGGGGCTAGCGATAACTTCATTTGTTTGTACCTGAAAAATAAGAGATACTAAATTAAAATTTTGCATTCAGTATAGGAGTTAACATAAAAATGTAAAATTTTATTGATTCTTAAAAAAAATTAATAAATAAAATAAACAAATGGCATCCGATACGCCGAAATATTTATTCAGTTTGTAAATGGATCATAACAAATTGAAATCAATCGGTTAAACGAAATACACATTTAAACAATTATTAAAGATTTTAACTTTATATGAAACAAGAAAGGAAGCTTACTCCGGAATACATAACTTTGTATACCCTTGCAGATTATTTTTAATGGACTGTTTTCTTACACGCATTTTACCAGAACTATTTGTGTTCTAAAAAGCTATATTTTAGGAATTGTCGTTTTGAAAATATTAAAAAATAAACACGGATCGCGATCGTTACAGGAAACAGAAGTGAGGTTTTACTTCATCTGGAAAATTTCTAAAGTCTGCGAAGGAAAATTTAATTGACAATAAAATAATGTCGATTTCCAGTTCGAGGAATTATGTTAAATTATAATTATTATTTTATTTATTACAGCAGCTTATTTCGGATTTGAATCGTTACATCGGGATCGTTACGATAATTCCATCATAGTTTTCATGTTGTTTTTTACTATTGAAGTAAATTAGAAGATCATTATCCGTATTATTTCGATTTCGATTTCTTCTAGTGATATATGAAAACAAACGTCGAAGCATATTGCTTCTTTTAAGAAGTTTTTTATCAAAAGAGAACTGTCCCATTTTTATGATGTTTTTCATCAAAAATCATGAAAAATAAAAATCAATAAAAATGAAAATGCTTTTGAATATTTCGAAGTTTGTTTTAGAAGATGATAAAGTTTTTTGAATTTGATCAGTTGGAGCGTTTCTAAATGTAACTAAGTTGAAAAAAATCATTTTAGAGAACTTTTTATGTTTTTGGCCGCGGCAGAAGGATTTCTGCCCATATATATATTCATAGTTATTCATAATTTATCCATTTCTAAATTGAATAATATATACATATATCAAAGTTACAGTTATATTATATATAAATTGCCGAGGTACTGAGGTAAACTTCCTTTCTTGTTTTAAACTTACTTGGTTGTGTGAATTATCAGCACTGCTTTTTCTGGAACTTACTTCCATCAAACTTTTTACTGTTTGTCCACAATTTATATTGAGCGTTGGGGCATCAGCCGTTGCTGCCTGCATCACGGCAGCAGAGGCGAGTGCATCCAAATGTGAGCCATCAACTGTAAATAAAAAACAAATCAAAAAGCTAAAGTCGAGTCTGACAGAATGTGAGATAGTCAATAGCATTAATATTCTTTTGAGATCCGTTGTTTCACATGGAAAAACGGACAAACGGATATGGCTAATTCGCCGATGCTCATAAAGAATAATAAACTTTGTGAGGTCGCAGATGAGAATTTTTCCTGTCGCATACATTCTCGTTTGGCATTAATCTGTAATAGCCTTGTAAGCTATTGATAACCGGGTATACAAGCAGCATCCCAATTTGTTCGTGCGTTACAAAAAAAGCCCTTAGCACCCACATTTGTAGCCTAAGTTTGTATAGTACAGGTATTGTTTCAAAAGGGATACAAACCATTCTGAAATGTATGCGACATCTTGGTAAACTTGGTATCTGACGCATCTGATGCTTTACTATCGTCTGCTACTGTAGCGATTGAAGTTGAACTATTGCGGTCTTTGTTGATGCCTGAGACTTCAGCAGACTTGATATTGGTTAGAATTGTGGCGGCTTCCGTTTCCGATGTTGTTGGCCGATTATTGTGATGATCATTGGCTAATGGTGTGGACTTTATCTATATATAAAATAATATATGTTTGCATTAAATATATAAGTAAATACAGTGGGGCACAACTTATTTCAACCAGACTCAATCTAAAACTTTAAATCCTATAAAAGATGATCCAAAGGGATAATCTAAATAATGCAAACGATTCTCTCATGTTTGATTATATATTTGACTCAGAAGTTTGCAACGCAGTGACGGGAGCATTTCCGACCCTATAGGGTATATATATTCTTGATATTCTTCGACAGCCGAGTCGATCTATCCATGTCGTTTGTCCGTTTCTAAGCAAACTAGTCCCTCAGTTTTTAAGCTATCTTAGTGATAGTCTTCTATATACTCTAACTCGTATATAAGTCGGAACGAGCCGGAGCGGTCGTTTTTGGCACCGTGCTTTTTAGCAAAAGCTAACAGGCTCTTTATGTGTTTTAAGCTCATAAATGACTTGTATCGAGCTATTCTTCTGTTAAAGTCTTGTATTCGAAACTTACGACGAATTGTTTACGAGTGGCAAGACAGTGCCAACTCATCCTGCACGTCATTGGCATTTATGGTACCGATAAGTTGGAATTTTTCTGAAATTCCGGATCATAAAGCGCTCGTGCATCCTATTCTCACGAAAAAAAAAAGTCGGTATTTTATGCTCTGGACAGTGGAGTCATTTAGGCCAACCATTTCGGTAATTTGTATATATATATACCCATGCAGGGAAATATAATTTCAGTCAAAAGTTTGCAACGCAATGAAGGAGTCATCTGCGACCCTATAAAGAATATATATTCTTGATTAGCATCAACAGCCGAGTCGGTCTAGCCATGTCCGTCTGTCCGTCCGTTTCTACGCAAACTAGTCCCTCAGTTTTGAAGCTATCTGAATGAACTCACTCGTATATAAGTCGGAACGGGCCAGATCGGGCGACTATATCTTATAGCTGCCATACAAACAATCCGTAAATTTATTGAAAAAAATTATAACTTCACTTTTTTTAACATATCGTGATCAACTCTCGGTTATACGCTATATATATTATTCGAGATTTTCGGATTAAATTTTATAAAAATCGGACTTCTAAATCATATAGGTGCCATAGGAACGGTCGGGAAAATTCTTAACTTTCAATTTTCAACATAACTTCTACCATTAGACACAAGCATTCTATATTATTTCAGAATTTTGTTCTAAATTTCATTAAAATCGGACGGTAAATGGGAAAAAAATTAGATTTTACTTTACATGTAAAAATGTAAAACAATGTAAAACTGTAAAAATAAAATTGAATTGAAAGTAATTCATTTTAAAATAGATAGGGTTAGATTATAATTAATGCAATTGAATTCTGCAAGGATATCCAAATTTCGGCGTGCCGAACTTAGCTGCCTTTCTTGTTTTTTAATGTCACAAATCACAAAATTAAACAAAAATAGGCTCAAACTAACTCCACATAACTGACTAAAGCACAGAAAAAGAAGGATCGCTTCTTGTAACTAATGGGGCATTAGACAGCTGCAAACTATATGCTTGTAATAAGCTGTGACCTGTTTTTTCGGTGCTTTTTGTCAATAATTACAACAAAATATACAACCTTTTTTTTAAATATGTGAGTTAATAATGATATTACTGAGTTATAACGAAGTATGGTGCGTTTTAATTTTTAGGATAATCCTTCGTTTCACTTTTTATTGGGTCTGGTTGAAATAAGCTAAGAGCCACTCTATTATATTACGCTATTTTCTTATTTACAGATTTAAATATTATTTTTTTAAATCGTTCATTGCATCATAACCTGCTTGGGAGAGAAAAAACCTAATATAAGTTAATTTTACTTACAGTTGATTCCACATTAAAATTTTCTTCTTCAGTTAGTTTGGGCGTTTCTTCTAGGCTTCCCGCCGCCGTATTCCTGGTATCCGTTGTGCTGCTCACAGCGGACACATCCTCATTAACAGCCACCGCTATAGGTGCTGTTATGTCAGCTCTAGTAGCTGTTCCAGCTGATGTGGATGTTGCATTGTCATTGTTATCATTATCTTCTTCTTTAGCCTCATTTTCTTGTGAGTTTAATAGATCAACAGCACCATCCAACTGCTCTATAATATCATCCATTGGTTCGGTGTTATCTTTCTTATCTGATATTTCCTTTAAGCTCTCCTTGGTCACAGTCGCCGATGTGGATGGCAGGATTCTAGCATGAATTCCTTTGGTTGTCAAAGTAACTGCACGTGGACTACTCCCAGGGTTAAAAACAAAACTTTTTCTACCACTTAGAGTCGTAGAATTGGAAGCGCCAGAAACATTTGCACTTCCTCCGGGTACAACCATTAGCTTCGAGCTTGATACAGGATTGGTTCCGGTTATATTTGGATTGGTGCTACTCATAACCGTAACAGCTTTACCTCCTATATATAGCGCTGCCTTTTGATGGATAGGTGTTCCACCACTTAACACCTTCTGTCCCCCAGAGGCTTGAACGGATGAGATGCCTCGCAGCATTTTAACGCCACTCGGGTTTGTTGATATAACAGTTCGATGACCACCAACAGAGCTAACCTGCAGGGGACTTGCCGTGGTCGACGTCGGACTAACTATACTAACAATACTTGCGCCAGTTGTCGATGTCCCTGCCGTGCCCGATCCAGCGGTACTCATTACCGGTCCAGCTGGCACAGTTCGCACACTCCCACCGCCAGTTGTGACAATTATTATCTGTTGATTGCCCAACTGTGCTCCCTGCTTATTTGTTATGACAAAAGCGGGCTTGCCGCCTATTACATTGGGCGTTACCTTGCCCATTTGCAGGAGGTTTGAGTTCTTCATTATAAGTTTACCGCCACTGGTCATGGTGTGTGGCGAGACGAATTTTAAGACATTACCGGAGACAATGGAGGACTTTGTCTGTTGGTTTACCGGTAACGGGGAGCCCTAATAAATTTAAAATATTTATAATATTATTAATAATAATAAGATTTGAATCAGGAATGCTTATAAGAGCATTTAAAAAGTGTATGTGTAAATCAGAGATCGGTTAAGGTTTTTAGGTCGCGGCCCCTTCTATTATCTCTGGGTTAATATGCGATTACCGACTTTGTTCTCATACTGCCTACAGAAGGCAGAGTTGGTAAACAAGGCTCAACCTTTATCGATTTTTTTTAATATTCGGAGCAGCAACCGTTTCTTTGCTTCATTTTGGTCTCGGGTTCTTTGTTGATCGATCGCTTACTGACGGTAGGTAAGCCACAGAAAAAATGGGTCCAAACAGATATTATAATTTTAGTCAATGGAGCGAACCCTATAAAGTACATGTATTCTCAATCGGCATCAACAGCCGAGTCGAAATAGCCGTAAACATATACGTTTCGAAGAATAGACTTATTAGCATTAGCTCTTATATAGATACCCTGCCTTATTTTTATTGTAAACAGTTTTGAAATATTATGATTACTCACTTGAATTTGGGCTTGTGGATTTCCAATTGAAAGACTCTGTGATTGATTGCCTGCACCTTTGGCCATGTTAAAGTTAACTTTGGGCAATGTCTGCACCGTCATACCACCGCTGCTCGTCTTAACAAACTGCAGTTGAACATTGGGTGCCAATGTGAGAGGCTTTTGGATAAAGTATTGTTTGCCACCAATGGATGTGGTAGTGGTCGTTGTCGGTGATCCAGCACTTGGCGCTGATGTTTTTAATATATTTATTGTGGCCGAGCTGTTTCGCAATGTTTGTGATGATGATGCGGCCGTCACACTAGGCACAATACGCAAGGAATTGCTACAGGCAGCAGCTGTAGTTGGTCCAGTTACTGAAGTAAGGACAACGTTCGCGCTGGGAGTACGCAATGCCCCAGGCTCGGTTTTCGCTGTTGTCGTTGCAATTGGTCGAAATTTTTGTAATATATTACAGACAGCTGTATTTGCGCTAGTTGTAACAGCAGCTGAAACAGCTGTACTGCTGATAACCGATATTTGAGGTTGAACGACAGATGTGACGGCGTTCTTGTTCAACTGCGGGGACGTGGATGGCGACCGTGAACGTATTCCCTCTCTTGCTTGAACATTTATATCGGCTTTGGTAGTATTCTTACCATCTGTGCTTGCATTGGCTTCATTTCCTGCCAACAATAATGCACTCTCAGGGTTATTTACTGGTACACTACTTGCTGTTGGCTCACTGGCTGTCCCCGCCACTGCTGTTATTGCCTGATTTTGTGGCTGTTTCGTGCCTAGATTTACAGTTGGTTGATCTATTTTCTGTATTTGTAAAATGTAAGCAGCAGCAAATGTGGTCGCTGTCCAGGAGAGCTCCAAGGCATGCGTAGATGCGCGAACAAGCGCTACTTTGACTGCGTAAAGAGGCTTAGTAACCTCTAGGTACCAAAGGTCTTTGCAGCAAACCTGTAAGGGAACAATTATGTAATTTTAAAACCTTTAATTCAAAAAGAAGACCTAGGTTTTAGTTTTAGGCATCTGTTTAGGGTTTGTTTTTTAATAACCACTTCCAATTAGAACTTAGTAGCTTAAGCGGTTTAGCTCGCTTTTTTGTTGACACAAATATGATTTAAGTAGAATATATATCTCACCCTAACCTGGTTATTCCATGCTTTGCGATAACCGTCCCGACCAGACCATACATACAGGCGACTCTGTATGCCCACAGCACAGTGGCCAGCACGAGCACGTGGCACATTCTCTTCGACAGTGTCCAAGGTTACGTTATCCCAAGTCATGGTATCTGAAATGATAAAAGATTAAATATTAACCAAGGTTCACTATTGGAATAGGAAAAAGTAATAATATTTTTTTTTTAATGCATATTAGTTTGTTTTATATCGGATGATTCTGTAAACAGTTATACTCGGCAAGCCTTGACAGTCAAATCCTATCACCGTCCCGGTTAGAAGTTCTCTTGCTGAGATTTTAACAGTTAATTTTTTTTTTTTTTTGTAAATTCTGAGCAGTTTCTTAGCAATCAAAAGTTTTGCTCTGCGTTTCGGTGGCAGAACACCAACAGTACCAAATGGTTTAAGCATTGCTAAGAGAAAAAGAATTACAAATGTTTAGATTGGATCAGGCAGCGATAGTTAACTCAAAAAGTTAAGTGAGTACCGCCAATAAAACTAGGGAGAAAGACCAAAAGCCATTGGTTCCCAGATTTGAAAGGAAGAGGTCAAAAACTGACCTTGTTTAGCTGTCCGAATTACGCGTAACTACAATTGTTTAAAATAATAATAACAGTATTTCAAAGGCAGTACATCTGGCAATAAAATCTCCAGAAACTATGCCATTAGTCATTGCCCAGAAAAATTCTTTTAGGATGTTATATTCTATTCTGACATCTTTCTTAAGGTACGTTTTATTGACAAACAAGACACACCTTTTTTTAACGGTAATGGCTACACCACCATAACAATTTTCTCTAGATATATTTTTTTGCAAAGGCTTGACCTCTCCAAGTTACGAAATGCAAATATACTATATTTCGTAACTTCGCCATAGAGGAGTTTCCAAGTACTGTCAGGGCTAAACATCTCAACCAGCGTCGGAGATTGACGAAGATGAGTTCCTGGAGAAGTATGAGAAGGTTCACCCAGCAGCGCTCTAGCCCTCAAAGGAGAAATGAGATAGGTGACAGCAAGTGAACGAAACTGCACCTAAGAGTGATAGGAACGCTTAAGGTAAGGCCCGAGCAACATCCTTCATCAAAAAGGGGAAGAAGTTTAGAGAGTTGCCCAGATACAGTCTGGCTAGAAATATAGATAGACAGATAGAAAGATAGACAGATGCTGAGCTGGCTGACACGGTGACAGAAAGGTTGATTCCGTTGCCGGGCGGTTCTATCCTCTTCTTAGGCTTTTTAGACATAATCAGAGAGCGCCGTGCAATCAGGTGCGACAACGGTTTTTCTAGAAGCTACTTAGAGGAATGTGTTTCTAGATAAGGTTGGGCTGGTGTTCAGAGGGACAATCCAACCATGCAAGGGTGCATCAATGTCATACATACAGAGAACTGGGCCATCTTTATTCCTCCTGCCTATAAACCAACGATGCCTGATTCAACTCGAAGAGAAGGACCACAAAATCCGGTATGGCATGAGAAAGGTCAAGATGACATAGAAAAAAATTACATTTTTCCAAAAATTAAATTCAGAGTAGCTAAAAATTTTTGTTTTTTTTTTCAATATTTTAAAAATAAGCTAGTTTAGTATTATTTCAGCTTATAAAAGCATTAAAAGGTTGATTTTGATTCGATTCGCCAGAATCATGTTGACTATGACAGTACCTATTTTTAACTTTTAACAATATTTCAACTCCAAAAAATACTTCATACCTTTCTTAATAGCTGGTATAAATTTAAATAACTGATTCTTAACCGATCTTCAGAATGGCTCTTTCCGTGGGTCAAACCTTTTTCTGAATTTCTCTGTTCCAACTTCAGTACCCGGATCTAGAAGTTGCTAGATTTGTGGCAATTCGACGATCCGGCTCCAGAACCGGCAGTCAAGCTGCCGTAACGTTGCAATCTGATACAAAAGGAAACGTAGCCCGATTTGGTAGATAAATCATATCTTCAAATCTTTAAAATGTACAGCTGTGCTAAAATGTAATTGCAGTTCAATTTTTATTTTCAATTTATACAAGAAAGGAAGCTAACTTTGGCACACCGAAGTTGGTATACCCTTGCAGATTCCAATTGTATAAATTATAATCTACCCCAATATAATATAATATGAACTACTTTCATATTCACATATTTTTTACAGTTTTACATTTTTTATTTTTACACGATTCTTATGAAATTCACAACAAAATTCTAAAAAAAAATAAGAAATACAAATATCTAAAAATAGAAAAAAATATTGTTAAAAACTGACAAATCTATAATTTTTTTCTGAAAATTCCACTACAGGACTACAGGTCGTATGGTAGCTATATGATATAGTAGTCAGATTTTTATAAAATTAAGTCCAAAAATCTTAAACGATATAGAAAGCTCATAATCGAGAGTTGATCAAGATATGTTAAAAAACAGTGAACTTAAAATTTGTTTTCAACAAATTTACGGATCGTTTGTATGGCAGCAATATGATATAGTCGTCCGATCCGGCTCGTTCCGTTATGTACGAGTGAGAGTATATAGAAGACTATCTACAAAGTTTCATTCAGATAGCTTCAAAACTGAGGGACTAGTTTGCGTAGAAACGGACGGACAGACGGACATGGCTAGATCGACTCGGCTGTTGATACTGATCAAGAATATATATACTTTATAGGGTCGGAGATGACTCCGTTGCAAACTTCTGACTGAAATTATAATACCCTGCAAGGGTATAAAAATTTTAATTCAAAATAAAAGTTATTTTCCAATTAAAAAAAAAAAATTTAATTCCTGTTTGTCACTTTGTAAAAGTTGTTTCCTAATATTTTTATTTATTTGATTCAATTTCCTTCCGTGGAGGAAAGAGAAGGTAAAATGTATACCAAAAACTGGCGGGAGTACTAGGAAGCAAAGGACTATATCCCTATGGACCAATGGAGAGACTAATCGATGATATACACAAAAGAAACAAGACAGGTTGCAGGAATGGTTGCATACCGATAAGGTCGATCAACTGAGAGCACTACCTGAAGTACTTCAGGCCATGGTTATATCGCCCCTGCTCTGGCTAATCAACATGAACCACATATAGAAGAAACTAACTTTTGCGAAGTAAAAGTCATAGCATCCGCCGGAAGTTTCAGGAACTTTCCTTGACGTTATAAGCGATATAATGACGGATGCACTCGAATGCTTAAACAATTAGGCAATTAAACAATAAGGCATTCAAAGTACAAAACACCTCAGGTAGATGGCATCAAATTAAAACAATCAGGGCGAGGTATCTAGGAAGGATAGCGGACCTGACACTCTCATGAAAGCGTGGAAAGAGTCAAGAAAGCAGGAATTGCTTTCTACTCTTGCAGGAAAATATTGAGCAACAACTGGGGAGTCCAACCAAAGGCCATAATGTGTCTCAACACCAATCCTGACGTATGGGGCTTGGCCAACATTACTAAACTAACAAGGATAAGGCGTTCGGCATCCGCAGGTGTAACGGGGGTTTTTGCACTCGTGCCCGGCGGCCGTCTTGAACGTAATCCGAGACATCAGTTCATCATTTGCAAAACAACAATCAAGTAACGTCACGGTTAGGCCTAACAAAACCCAATCAGCTTCTCAATCATATGCCGCTGCTACCTCGTCATCTATGGTCCAGGGTCTAGCTCCACGATCGTCGAATGCTGGGAGAGACGATTTTGTCACGGTTCAAAACAGAAGAAAAAAGAAGAAGAACAACAACAACAAAAATAAAACCGTCGTTGGAGTTGCGCCTGCGTTGAAAGATCTTCAAGTTTTGCAGAGCATTAAATATTTGCATGTTGGCAAGTTTAATGCGGCCACGGATCCTGATACTGTTTCCAGCTATGTAGCCTCCAAACTAAATGTGGATGCTAAGACAGTTTCTTGCTTCATATTGGTAAAAAAAGATATCGACTTTGCTACCCTAAAATTCATAAATCTTAAACTTGGCGTCCCGGTTCAGCATTATGATGAAGTGTTTAATGACAAATTTTGGCCATGCTCAGTTAAGGTCAAAAGGTTTGTACATAGAGAGCGGATTAATAAGGAAGA